>JAWNOS010000387.1:0-10011 GCA_035045845.1 Drosophila buzzatii | reverse complement strand
TGCTTCTGACTCAGCCTCTGCCTCAGCCTCTGCCTCAACCTTAGGCTCAGACTCAGCTTCTTCCTCTGCTTCTACTTCTTGATCTGCCATTGGCTCTGGCTTGAGCTCAGACTCAGCTTCTTCCGCTGCTTCTGATTCTGGATCTGCCATTGGCTATGGCTTGAGCTCAGACTCGGCTTCTTCCTCTGCTTCTACTTCTTGATCTGCCATTGGCTCAGGCTTGAGCTCAGACTCAGTTTCTTCCTCTGCTTCTGCCTCTGCTTCTGCCTCAACCGCAGCCTCTGCCTCTGCCTCTGCTTAGGCTCAGACTCGGCTTCTTCCTCTGCTTCTACTTCTTGATCTGCCATTGGCTCAGGCTTGAGCTCAGACTCAGTTTCTTCCTCTGCTTCTGCCTCTGCTTCTGCCTCAGCCTCTGCCTCTGCTTAGGCTCAGACTCGGCTTCTTCCTCTGCTTCTACTTCTTGATCTGCCATTGGCTCAGGCTTGACCTCAGACTCAGCTTCTTCCTCTGCTTCTGCCTCTGCTTCTGCCTCAGCCTCTGCCTCAGCCTCTGCCTCAGCCTCTGCCTCAACCATAGGCTCAGACTCGCTTCTTCCTCTACTTCTACTTCTTGATCTGCCATTGGCTCAAGCTTGAGCTCAGACTCAGCTTCTTCCTCTGCTTCTGCCTCTGCTTCTGCCTCAGCCTCTGCCTCAGCCTCTGCCTCAACCTTTGGCTCAGACTCGCTTCTTCCTCTGCTTCTACTTCTTGATCTGCCATTGGCTCAAACTTGAGCTCAGACTCAACCTGTGCTTCTGCCTCTGCTTCTGCCTCAGCCTCTGTCTCTGCTTCTGCCTTTAGCTTAGGCTCAGACTCAGCTTCTCTTATTTACTTTCAATTTAATATCAACAAATTGTATTTGGTTTAATTTCAAATTCAGCGTACATTTCATTTACTTAACGCTTTTAGAAGTTGAATAATAACCAAGTAGATTTTCGTGCTTGATCGCGTTTCGAACTTTTCTTCATTTCTAGACAGAATAGCTTAGAGTTAATTGACTTAAGAAATTTGTTGCTTGTTCGCAATTGAGCTCTGGCTGAGGCTCAATTAGACAACTTTCACGGCGCAAGAGTCACTCAAATTTGATTAGCAGCCAATTGGCCTTGGTCGCTGGCATAGCAGCATTTCAGCTGCTTCATTGGCCGGTTTTTATGTGAACGAGGCTGGAACTGGACCAACTAGTAGTACGAGTCGTTTCAAGAATTGCGCCTTTGTTTATGGGCAAAAGTTTTGTTTTTAGGGTCGGTTGCCAAGGCCTTTTTATGATAATTAGCTTGTATTTTAGCTAGATACGCAGGTTATTGTTTTGAGCTCTTGAACCCTTTTGATTAGCTCATAAACTTGATGAAAATGTGCAAAAATTAAGCAGAAATTTCGGGTTAGCAACAAGAGATTTTCCCCCTCTCCCAATTCAATTCAGCAGCATTTATGAAATATTGAAATATTGGCGAAAAGAGGAAAGAAAAAAATCCATTTTGGTGCTGGAAAACTGAATTTTGCGTTGGTTTCTGAAGTGCCTGCCAATAATAATGAGCAAAGATTTCTGACGCCGACAACAATATCAAAAATTATGCAGCCAAAGTGTGAGAAAGTCGTAGATATACAGAGACGGAGACTGAGACAGAGAGAGAGCGAGAGAGAGAGAGAGAGAGAGCTGACGAGTTAGAGCAAACGTATTTGTTTTTGGCTTGTATGTTTTAGGCCATGCCGGATGTGTGTGGAATAAGTTACAAGTATGAGTATGTGCGTATGTGTGAGCGCGCGTGTGTGTGTGTGTGTGTGTGTGTGAGGGGTTGTTTGCAAGGGTTTGCGGGCGTTCGCTTCTATAGACGCCACCGTGCAGTTCATTGTTACAATTTCATTTCAGGCATATTGGGTTTCAGCCATCGTCGGCATCCTCTTGCGTATCTCAGTGAGTTACATTCCATAAAAGAATTTAGCGCAAAGGTCACGTACATCTAAGGCCAGAGGCGGTTGGGGCCACCCGAAGGCCAGGGGGTCATTTGCTTGTGTGTGTGTGCGTGTGTGTGTGATTTCATCGACAAGAAAGTCTCTGCCTTTGCCTAGCAACAGCAGACAAATGGAGCTGTCGCTAGACTTTAAGTCTCATTTAAAGCTGTGTGCTAATCGCTTATGCTAAACTCTTTGCTCATTTCTCATAGTTTTGGGCACAGACTGTTGGACGCCGGCTAGTGATGCGGTCAGCATTGTTTTTTAGCAGTAGAGCAGAGCTTTGTGGTGTGTGTTTTATGCTGCCAGCTGCCAATATTTTCATGTTTAGTCTTCGCTAATCCGTCGCGTAAACAATGCCAGTAAATGCAGTCGCAGTGCCAGTTGCAGAATATATGCAGTAGCAGTGTGTGTGTGTCTCTCTCTCTCTCTCTTTCTCTCTCTTTCTCTCTGAGTGTGTTCTTGGCGGGCCACAGCGCTGCCATTGTGCCGACTCCTTTTGTTTAACTAAAGGATTTAAAGTTTTTGTTTTGCTTTTTCATTCATTTCGTCATTCATTGTGTCTGTGTGAGCCGCCATATTAAAATCAATGTTGGGGGCGCTGCGCGTTTGCATTGTTCGCATATTTTTATTAATAGTCGCGCGTTGTCTGCAATTTTCCAGTCTTTGCCGCCTATGCGCAGCCTCCTTTTTAAGCCGCTCCACCTGCTGCCGCAGCACAGAAAAAAAGAAAAAAAAACTTTCGTCATGGATTGAGAATCCGTTGGGTTTATGAATTGCAAATGGTTTTTGCTTTTCGCCTTTTGCGCTTAGCAATCATTTAATATGCCAGCGTGCCGCAGAAAATAAGTTGGCATGCAGCAAAGCAATTGTAAATGCCCAGCTAAGAGATGCCCTGTAAAAGAGTTGATGGAAGCCTTTTGTGTACTTATGAGTAAATGATGTTATTTATCAGAGAATATTTATTCATCTTCTGCTTTCACACTCATTCAACTCTCTAAGCTAAGTGTAGCTTCTACCTCTATTAATTTTTATGTACATGTTCTGTTTCTACACTTGACTAACAGCTCCACGCTCTGAGCATAGTTTGTGTAACTCTAACAGAAGATTTCTGCTCTTTCTTCTTGAGGCGCTGTTCCCTCTGAGCATAGCTGAGGTATATAACCTATATAAATAACTCCAACTGTTATACTTTTTCAGCTATTTTTGCCTTCTAGCTCTATTCTTACCTTCCATGCTCTCTAAGCATAGCCCACATTTCTTATAACTTCTGCTCTTTCTGCTGACGAGCTCATGCTACGATCTAAGCTTACAGCATAACTGTAAAAGATACCTGTGAGCTTACTCTTCTCCCTAAGCACACCCTATATAGCTCACGCCTCTTGTACCTCTTTTTGTCTTGCCAAACAGCTCCTTCTCTTCGCTGTTTCACAACTCAGCAAGTATCTCACTTTACTCTCTGAGCATACCCCATACGAACAGCAACTGCCTACTGAGCATAATGAGTTGTTTATCAAGCGGCTGCAATGCTTTCATATTTATTGCTATTGATATTGAAGCTGTGCCATATTGACAAACGTACGAACGGGCAAACTGACTGACGGAGCAGCAGGTCAATATGTAAGCCTTCGCTTATTTATTCATTATGCATAATGTTTCATTTCAATGTTAGTAAGCTTTTAAGTGCCAAATTGATAGTGACATTTCACAATAGATATATATTTAATAAAAGAACATATTTTAATAATAAAATACAATAAAAAACTATTCAAATAAATAGAGAATGACATTGTCTAAATAACTGTTAATTCATTCCTAGCTGAGCTCAGCTGCTGCTTAAATTCAACTTTCAATTGCAGTAAAAATGTTCAATTGCTTTAATTTCATTTCTTTTCCAAAATTTTACGTTTGCTTCAACCCATTCTACCTCTCTCTTTCTCTCTCTCTCACTCTCTATTTCCATTTCAATTTTGAATAACTTTTGTGAACTTCCACTCAACTAAGCTTTAATTAAAGCCTTCCCAATAAGTACTCAGCACTCATAAACAGTCTAAAACTTTTGGTCAAAAATTATTATGCACCAAAAAAAGAACGTTCATGCCCGTAGCCCAGGCCCTGGCCCCTTCCACTGCCCCTGTCGCCGTCTCTGTTCCTTACCCTAACCCTCTGAAGTAGCCTGCCTCCCATTCGCTTGCACGTTCCATCTAGACTTCAATTTCACACGTTAATTTGCAGTTGCCCGAGGCAGAAATGTTAATGGCAAAGGCAGCCGCGGCAACAACAACAATTATAGCAACAACAAAAACAACTACAGCAATAAGAATGCTGAGCTTAACGCACTTTTTCGGGGAATCCAAGAAGCGAGAGAGAGAGAGAGAGAGAGAGAGACCGAACAGCCTGACGAATTTTGTACGTTGGCATCTTTGGCTGTCGCACGAAAGTATGCAATGAAAATTTTACAATTTGCGCGTGGAAAAGTTTATGAACGCGTCTCGAGGCGACATTAAATGTGGCTGACTAGCTGGGTGAGAGCAGACGGAGATTGTGCCTTCTGACGAACTGTGCCGTTTGAAGAGGCGCAGCAACGTTGACAATGACAAGCAATTAATGTTGCGGAAAATTGTTGCGAAAAATCGCCAAGCAACCGGAACACTCACTCTGGTGAGAGAGAGAGCGAGAGAGAGAGAGAGAGGAGAAGAGTGTGAGTGAGTGTAAAAGAGATTAGAGTATTAGTATTACAAAGACCGATATAGATAGATTAAGTAAAAGATGTGTAAGATGAAAGCAAAGCAGAGATGATGAAAGAGATGCGAGTTAGAGAGATAAAAAAAGCTTTATTAATAGATTTAAGCAAAGTAGAATTGAGAGAGGGAGAGAGAGATAAAGAGATGTAAAATGGAATGAATGTGGGCGCTTTAGAGAGCAAGACATTGATAGTTAGAGAGAGAGAGAGAGAGAGAGCGAGAGAGGGGAGAATGAACGATTGGTAGAATGAGTGAGGAGAGAGAAGGAAAGAAAGAGTTTAGGGTCTTGCTTATATAGATTGAAGTAAAACTGGGAAGAGAAAAATATATGGAATTGAAGCGTAGAAATGTACTGCAATAATGCCCTAGATTGCTTTTATTTTAGATGCAATATATGAAATAAAAGTAACATCAACTAGAGCTATAAAAAATATATAGATATATAAAACATAAAAATATAAATAAGAGAGAGAGAGAGAGAGGCATAGTAAGATACAAGATGTGCAATTCAAAATAACAAAACAGTTTGAAAAGTTTTGCATAACGGCCCAAAGCATAAAACAACTTTAGCAGCATACACGTACACACACAGACACAGACACACACACACACATACCCACACACGTATAGATGTGTTTGTACAGGTGTTTTGCCGCAATTTATTATGCCGCTGCGTCAAAATCTTTGGCAAAACGCATCAAAAGCATCAGCAACAACAACAACAGCAATAAAACAACAACGAAAAAAAGACGAGAAGACGTTGGAGATGAAGAAGTTTCAGGTAAAACTTGTGAAAACATTTTTGCTCGGATTTGAAAGAGATAGAGAGAGAGGGAGAGACAGGGAGCAAGCGAGTGGGAGACAGTCAAAAAATAAGAAAAAAAAGGATACATGAGAAATAAAACGCAAGTGGGTAAAAATATTTCAAGTAAAGTAAGTAAGTAGCCAAAACGATGACAACAACAACAAAGACAGCTACGACGAGTGGAAAATGTCACTTTAGCAGGCATAAGTAAGTTGATGTGGGCTTCACGAAAAAAGCCTTGTGGATCCTGACAAGGGTGCGACACAAGCGAGCGAATATCTCTGCATGTGTAGAGTTTGGCTAAGCGTTGAGCAGAGGGCAGAGAGGCAGCTGCGAGACTACTCTGTCACCATTGCCGTCGTTTGCAGTGATGAGAAATGAGAAATAGTTGCAGCTGCTGTGACATACGCGTTGCAAGCATTAAAGGATTACCCGCTGCCATGAGCAGGGGCAAAGCGTGCGGGCGTGGCTGGGACACATACATGCTCGCTGCTGTTGTTGTTGTTGCATTGGCAACTTCTTTGAAAGTTAAGTTTTTAATCATTTTTCAGTCAACGCAAAAAAAAACACGCTCAGAGTTTTCGACTACTTTCGCCCTGGCATAGTCAACATACACTCTGTGTGTGTGTTGGCATAATACTTTTGAAGATTAATCATGCACAGCGCATCAAATAAGTTGAATTACATGAGTGTGTGTGTGTGTGTGTGTGTGTGTGGGTGGATGCATGTGCGGCAAAACGTTGACTGGTTTAGACTTTGAGCACAAATGTAAATTGTTTTCTTGTTTATTGGTTTTTACGGCGAGTGAGCACAAAGAATATTGCATATTATTTATAAATCTTAACAAGAGAATCAATAACAGCTTATTTATGCTGAAAATTGCAGTATTTGAAGTATAAAGAATGAGACAGATGCTTTGCAAAGCTTTGCAGCTCAGCTAAGAATATTTTTGGATAATTCTATATGCATATAATTTTTTATATAAAATCATTCCTCTTCGTACTATATTAAATGTACAAAAGAAAATGTTTTATTTTAAATTTATATAAAAAAAATGTAATAATCAATTTAGAAATTATAAAATCCCACTCTCAGTAAATTTATCAAGAATGATCTAAGAAAATATATCAAACAAAATATTTGAACTATTTACACAAAAACAATAACATCTAAATTGCAATTAGAATTCAAATATTTCATCGCAATAGCTCCATGGAGCACAAATTCATTTCGAATTGTCTCAATATTTTGGCATTTTCGGAAAATGATTTTCTCTCGCTTTGTTCACATTTTGTGTAAATAGTCGAAATGGCTGGGCCATTAACTTCTCTTCTTCTTCAGTGGGCGTTCAGTTTTTGGCACATGTTCGCTTTATATGGAATGGAAAATTTTAATCGCGCTCTGCGCCAATTTCAATTTCCCTCGTTGGACATAAATAGATCAGAGTGAATGTCTGTCTGCGAATGCCAAAAGGCTCGCACAATGCGCATTAATATCCGCCTACAACAGAGTCGACCCATCGACCCACCCGCTTTTGGTCACCCCTCTCGAGAGTTGGCCCATAAATTGCCAGTTGGCGTTCACAATAAATAAAATTCCATGCGTTGACCTATTTAAAATGTTATCCGAAAACATTTGCCACACCAGCCACGCCCGTGCAGCAGCTAATTACAAAGGCCTTGTGTGGTCGGCTCATTGAAACAAACGGCATGTGTTGACCTTTTCCAAATGACCCCGAAATAGATTATGCAGTGGCAGCAACAGCAGCAGCAGCAGCGGCAGCGGCAGCGACAGCAAATCCGCTGCCAGCTCAAAATGTGCAACATGGCGCCTACGATGCGATGAGCATAAATTGCAGTTCCAATTTCCGGTTTCTGTTTCAAATGTCGCCCACGTATCCAAGCCGCGCTCGCTCTCTCCTACTCGCTTCCTCACTGTGAAGTGCTCTTTGGGCTCTGTTGTCGCTTCTTTGGCTCGATTTCGACGACATCGCTTCAAATCAGCTGCCACACAGCCGCGCAACGTTGCACAAAATTGTGCAATTCATTTAATATATAAATTTTGGCTGCCATTGAGTGGGGGTAGAATGGGTGTAGGAAGAGAGAGTAGGAGTTGGAGAGAGAGAGAGAGTAGGAGAGGGCAAGGAGCATACTATGCTGCGAGTAACGAATGTGCAACGTTCTCTTAAGTAGGAAAAGTTTCAATTTGTTTGGCCTCGTGCACAAAATGTTGTTGCGCTTCTTGTATCGCTTGTGATGACCTATAAATGTGGATTGATGGGGTATGATACAGGTTTCATATAATATGTATATGAAATTTATTGTAAACATATGAATATGCATTTCAGACTTGTACTCGTATATGTACTTGCTAATAGTTGAAATAGTCAGAGACAGAGAGAGAGTGAAAGAGAGTGAGAGAGAGAGAGAGAGCCAATATTACAATTTATTTACTATATACCAAATAATATTTCCATAAATCCAGAGAGAGAGAAAAAAGAGAGAAAGAGGGGCAGAATATTCAGTTTATTTTACCCTTTATATCAGAGAGAGACGTGTATCAATTTAATATAAGTTTATGTATTTCATATTTTATATTAAGAATAAGAAAATTTAAATGTACATATTTTAAATATTATTTATATTTGTAAAAAAATTTTATATATTAATTTTTTTTTATTTTTTATTTTATGAACAATAGAAAATATTATTAAATTAAAATTTTTTATTTAAAATTTTAAGCTAAAATATTTTAAATGATTTATATAGGAAATTTATTGTACATTTATATATAAATATATATTATTTATTATATTTTAATTATTTAAAATTTATTTAAAAATATTTATTTATTTATTGCACTTCATGTCTATTAATCTTATTGGGCATTTATTTTAATTTATTCTAGATTATATTTTTTTTCATTCCATACAATTTTCTTCATTTATTATATATACTACTCTTATTATATACATATATATTATGACATCCCATAAACATTCCACTTTTTATTATTATTTTTTTTTTGATAAATTTTTTATTCTGTTAAAAATATATTATTTCCCTTAGTGACAGCTTAATATAGTTTGTACATAACTTTATTAATTATAAATTAATTTTGATATATTACAAAAACTTTTGCTCTCATTTACTTTTGTATACCTTGACTAGCTACAAATATAAAATATCTGCTGGTCGAGCCGTCTTCAGTTGTCAAGCATAGTTTGGTATTATTGTTGTTGCTGTTGCTGGAATTGCAGTTCATATATATATTTAACCGCCTAAATACTGTTTGCCTGTTGCAGTTGTTATCGGCAGCAACCAAATGGCGGAAAATGCAGCCAACAACTGTAAAATGAAACTCAACTAAACGACGCGTCGCCATCGGCAGCGGCAGCGCCGTCGACATCGACGTTAGCGACAACATGCAATGACTATTTGTTGTTGTTATTGCTGTTGCTGTAGTTGCAATTGTTATCGAACGAAATTTCAGTTTTTGGCTGAATTACGAGCAAATGTTTTGTTGTCCTTGTTGCAGTTGTTATTGTTGTTTTTATTCTCTTCTTTTTTTGTTTCTTTGCCATGTTGCATCATTTATTTCATTTGCTGCTGCTGCTGCTGCTGCTGCTGCTGCTCATTGTTGTTGCCGCCTGCCTGACTATTTAATATTTCATCATTAATTGTATTCCCCTGCCCTGCCGCCATCTCTTGTTCTGTTGCTAATTGCGAGTGTTTTGTGCTCTGCTAACGTGTTGATAAGTGCCTGAGAAAATGTACAAAATTTATTGCTGCATACTTTTAGGGGTGGGAAGAAAAACGCAATAGCACTTGCGCCAGGTAAGAACCAAACAAGGCGTAATGGTAACTGACTTAATTGTAAAATATATATGTAAACAGCTATATTTACAATCCGATTTTATGTTTCAAGCAGACTCAAATGGCTGCAGCTGCACTGGAAGCCAAGCGAATGCGAATTTAAGGCGAGCCATTAAGCGAACTCTTACACTGATTGACTGGATCGATATTCTACTTAGCTGAAAAGACACTGCAGTCTGATTGCAATTGCAACAGGAATGCATAAAATACGGCTCGCTTTAGCTTTAGCTCACTAATTGAGGCTTTTTATGCATTATGTCTCTTGTTGGATTGGTACAGAGCCCATGCATCAGGATGAATTGGAGAAACGCTTTTAACATTTCTAAGAGATAGTCTTTAGTAGATTATAGATTATTTCTTGATTTCAGTTTAGTTTGTAATAAATGAATAGGTAAATTAATATTGAAACCTAAGCTTTTTTTCTGGGAAGTTTGCAGTAAAAAATATATATGTATGTATATACTTATGTAGTTTTAATCACATTTAAAGCGTCAATAAAATATTTATGAACTAAGAAAAATTGTATATCATATCTAATTTTTTTTTTTATATTTTTATTTTTATTTATATTTGTTTTGTTTTGTTAAGCCGACTTATGA
>JAWNOS010000386.1:0-22565 GCA_035045845.1 Drosophila buzzatii | reverse complement strand
CACTAACCATACAACACATAGACTGGACAACTGGAACAAATTAATGTGCACACTTATTTTTTGACATTAGAACCCCATCAACTTCGTATTTGCTCGGGTTTTTACTTTTCGGGTCGGGAGAGAAAAATTGCTGATGACAAAATCATTCCGCTTCGAGCGCTCGACGGTGACGGTCGATTTTCCAAAAAATCCTGACATGTGCCGCTCTTTCCCTTGCTCTCTTTCTCTTTCTGCCCCATGCTTTTTACTCTCTGCTCTCTTCTCACAAAAATATATGTATGCTGGCACAACCAGCAAGCAGCTCACAAAAATTGAAATTTCTTCTCGACGCGATCCCATTGGTTCCCTTCTGAGCGAAGAGTATACCGAATTCTTAAACAGCTTTGCCATGCTCATGCAAAATGTTAGCGTTTTCATGATTATTTGTGGAAAGGGTATGAAAGTGTTGATGTGCATACAGAATATTTTTTCTCGCTGACCATACACACACACATTTACACTTCCTCGCTATATGTGTAGGCATTTATGTGCCTGTGTGCAATATGCTTGCTGCCTGTAGCACATTAGAACCCCAGCAGTTGATGTTCGTTTGGTTGGGTAGCGATGTGAGCTTGCATACACACACACATTTACACTTCTTCGCTATATGTGTAGGCATTTATGTGCCTGTGTGCAATATTCTTGCTGCCGCCTGTAGAGCACTATTAGAACCCCAGCAGTTGATCGTTCTGTACACATACACATTTACACTTCCTTGCCATATGTGTAGGCATTTATGTGCCTGTGTGCGATACACTTGCTGCATGTAGCAATTCTAATTTCCGAGCGATTGCTGTTGGCTAGCCAATGTCAGCATGCATACGCACACACATACATACATATGTGTACGTCTGTGATGTGATAATCACAATCGCCGAGTATCACTTGTATAGGCACTTGAATGAATGCTCTGCCTGGGGCATTTGCATGTTTCGTGCATGGGTCTCGAATATTGGGCGTGTGCCTACCTACTTTGAATTAAGTAAACGATTTTGGGTTCAAATTGCACGAGAGGTCAATTATTTTGTATTACCTGTTGATCGGTTATCATTTGTTCTTTAATATTTAGTACCTGTTTTGACCCTATAGGCAAAAATGATACATGTTATTCAAATGCTTGCGCAAATTCAGGTCACATATAACCCTTTTTAATAAATGCCTACATATACAGGTAAAATTTACCCTTTTATGCAAAAAATATGCATCCGTTATGTAGACATATTTTTCACTAAATAACAACAAAAATATATTATGTTTTATGTTTTATTTATTTTAAATTTCTTATTCACGAATCATTTTCAGTTTACTTTTACTTAAATTACTACTTTTACTAACTATACTATCTGTAAGCCATTTACAATTTTTTCTTATTAATATTAAAACAAACTGATTAAGCATGAATTTACGATGGTCAAAGCAAGGGTGGGAAGGGGAAAACCAATCACTATGTAAGGTTGATTTAGCAGTAGCGCGCATGCAGTGAAGAATAATTTTTTCTTTAAGTTTAGCTATAAATGGCTTCTTGTCGAATATTTTTTGGAATATGTCAAAATGAATTTTAATTATGTTATAAAAATTGTCAGAAGGGGCCTTTAACTTAAGGTATTGATGAATATAATTATAATTTTTATTAAGTATCAAATACTCAGAGGAACACTGCATTTCATCTGATCCTTTTAAAAGATTGGTACAAACTTCACAATCAGTTCTTTGCAACAGCTTGTGCAGGAGATATCCCGCAAAATATCGCAATGCATTTTCATTGAAAGCATTTTGAATGTTTACAATTGTTGAATCTAATGACAATTCTATTTCAAAATCTGGATCTGAAGGTTCTTCATATACAGACGAATGTATCTCACATTGGCTATGAAATACAGAAAGGGTGGACCCGCTATCTTTTATTATATTAGCTAGCATTGAATCTTCATCTGGAATACAATTTCCAGATATTGAAGCCGATGTTAAAACTTTCATAGAAAGCATTTTGGATATTATGGAATTAAATTCAAAAATGGTTGGGTTCGTATTTGTTGCTCCCCGACTTCTAATTAAATAAAATAAATTTTCTAATGGATCTTGGTTTAATGTTGACGTGGCAACAAAGAAGAGATCATTGTTGTCATTCCAAATATTTTCAGCTAAAGCAATTACAGATGAGATTGTAATAATCATCCCTGTAATGCAATATACTTTTTGAGGATATTGCAGGTCATGAAAATAGTCTCTCATTTCCTGAAGGTATTCATGCACATTATTGTTCCTTGTAAGGGCGCACCTATAAGGATTGCTGTCAAATAACACATGGCTATTTAAACAATCAAAAAGTCTATTTATTTTTTCAATAAATATTGCCGTTGCAACTGCACTATCCTTACAATCAGAAAACCCACCCGAATCAATAACAGTGCGTATCGCAGCAGCTACACTGTGGCTAAAAACCTGGGTTGCATATTTGACTTTCATTTTCTCAAAACAATTTGGACTCACATGTTTTGAAGTCAATTTTGGACATAAACGTGTCAAGTTTTTAGATTCTATTTCGTATAATTTTCTAATTATATTCCACGAAACTGTGCCCTGAGTTGTGGAGATGTTATGCCTTAAAAGAATATTTCTAAGCGATTTAACAAGATGTGGTGCATCGAATACCGCAAATATTTCTTTATCATTAACATGAAAGCTAGGCTTGTTAATGTCTATGCCCCATCTATCAAAAACGGCCCTGTTATTGGAACCCTGATCACAAACAACGGCTTTGACATTAAGACCTAATGCTTGCGATAGTCCAATGTTTGCCTCAACTTTAGATTTAAGATCTGAATGTCTTATGCCATTAGCTGAAACAGTATAGCTTAAAACATATTTCCAATTTTCAAAAAGGCCCCTAATAAGGAAAACACAGACCTGCTGACCTAGAAACTTAGTTCTTTTTTCTCCATCATTTTCAAACCCCTGAATCTCGTCAAGATATGAATTATATTGAAGACCTTTCTTAATTTTAACCTCATCGAAAACTAATACTGCATACTTTCCCTTATCGCTCATTTTTTCTACAATACCCTGCAGATTTTCTAGCAACTCTGGATTAAATCCAGGTGTTAAGTTCTTGAAAATCGCCCATCTATTTAAAGATTTCTTAGATGGCAGTTTTAAATGAAGAACATCTCTAAGATATTCATATGCCCTGGCAGAATAAAAATTAATATTCTGTGAGAGAACCCTTTCAGCACTATTATAAAAATTTGTATTTTTCAAAAGCATTTTACATAAAACTTTTGATTGTTCGGAAACATGTGCCAAACTGTTAATTGTCGTAAAGACATTAACAGTTTTTTTTGCCCTCCTAACTCTAAATGAAACCCCTCTATAATTAGAAACTCTCTTAAAAGAAATAAACCTTCTTTTTAACTTTGTATATCTTTCCTGTACTTTTTTGAGATCTAAACCTATTTCATAATATTTTTTTCTGTAATACACCTCATTTTGCTCCCTCTTTATACAATTTAAACAGTAAGGAGTCCTATCAACTGCTAAATTTTGCCAAAATTCTTTTTTTGAATTGTCGTCAAAGATTAATAAATTCTCTATAAGTTCATCATCGCATTCATTTGGAACATTTTCATTCTGGTGTTCCGCCCCCTATTGTCTACTAAACGAAAATCATCATTAAAATCTGCACTATTAGAAAAAAAGTTTGGGTCGCATAAATTTAGGGTCGGAACTGCGTTAGCTTTTAATTTACGCTTACCAATATATTTCCGTTCGAAATGTCTGTCACATATTTTTGCCTTTTTCCGGTTGAAATTACTGGGTAAATGGCATGTTTTAACCCATTTGTTGAATTCTATTTCTTTTGATGGAAAAGAAAACAACTTCACCGGAAAATTTACTGAACTCTGCCTGTAGCTGGCACCGCATGTTTCTATAACACATTTTGCACCACTTTTCCTAAACACTTTTCTAGCTATTTTTTCCACACCAACACTTTTCTCGTTCACAACACTTATTTGCGCCATAGTTTTAAAAAAAACTTATATATTTTGTAAAGTTTTGTAAAAATTAGAAAAACACCGTTCGGTTCGGAAGTTGAGTGTCAACTAAAGTGACAAGTGCACTTCCCCCTACTTTATATAGGATAAAAGGGTAAATTTTACCTGTATATGTAGGCATTTATTAAAAAGGGTTATATGTGACCTGAATTTGCGCAAGCATTTGAATAACATGTATCATTTTTGCCTATAGGGTCAAAACAGGTACTAAATATTAAAGAACAAATGATAACCGATCAACAGGTAATACAAAATAATTGACCTCTCGTGCAATTTGAACCCAAAATCGTTTACTTAATTCAAAGTAGGTAGGCACACGCCCAATATTCGAGACCCATGCACGAAACATGCAAATGCCCCAGGCAGAGCATTCATTCAAGTGCCTATACAAGTGATACTCGGCGATTGTGATTATCACATCACAGACGTACACATATGTATGTATGTGTGTGCGTATGCATGCTGACATTGGCTAGCCAACAGCAATCGCTCGGAAATTAGAATTGCTACATGCAGCAAGTGTATCGCACACAGGCACATAAATGCCTACACATATGGCAAGGAAGTGTAAATGTGTATGTGTACAGAACGATCAACTGCTGGGGTTCTAATAGTGCTCTACAGGCGGCAGCAAGAATATTGCACACAGGCACATAAATGCCTACACATATAGCGAAGAAGTGTAAATGTGTGTGTGTATGCAAGCTCACATCGCTACCCAACCAAACGAACATCAACTGCTGGGGTTCTAATGTGCTACAGGCAGCAAGCATATTGCACACAGGCACATAAATGCCTACACATATAGCGAGGAAGTGTAAATGTGTGTGTGTATGGTCAGCGAGAAAAAATATTCTGTATGCACATCAACACTTTCATACCCTTTCCACAAATAATCATGAAAACGCTAACATTTTGCATGAGCATGGCAAAGCTGTTTAAGAATTCGGTATACTCTTCGCTCAGAAGGGAACCAATGGGATCGCGTCGAGAAGAAATTTCAATTTTTGTGAGCTGCTTGCTGGTTGTGCCAGCATACATATATTTTTGTGAGAAGAGAGCAGAGAGTAAAAAGCATGGGGCAGAAAGAGAAAGAGAGCAAGGGAAAGAGCGGCACATGTCAGGATTTTTTGGAAAATCGACCGTCACCGTCGAGCGCTCGAAGCGGAATGATTTTGTCATCAGCAATTTTTCTCTCCCGACCCGAAAAGTAAAAACCCGAGCAAATACGAAGTTGATGGGGTTCTAATGTCAAAAAATAAGTGTGCACATTAATTTGTTCCAGTTGTCCAGTCTATGTGTTGTATGGTTAGTGGTACTATGTATTCAATCAAATCTATCGACTGTGTAGCAAACGACGAAGACGCCACTAATTATCCAACTGAATTTTTGAACTCCTTGGATGTGCCTGGTTTACCACCGCACAATTTACAACTGAAGGTTGACTCGGTAGTTATCATGCTTAGAAATTTTAACCAACCAAAACTGTGCAATGGAACGCGTTTGGTGATAAGAAAACTGATGTTTTTCTCATAGTCAATTGTACGTGGCATGCTCTCGTGTCGGCAAACCATCCAACTGAAGGTTGGCTCGGTAGTTATCATGCTTAGAAATTTAAACCAACCAAAACTGAGCTATGGAACGCGAAGCAAAAACTGTGGAAGCTGTCTGCTGTGCTGTGCTGTGCTGTTCGGCAGTCGACAGTTTTTGCTCTAGCTGCGCTGCGACTGTCGCCAGTGAACGCAGTTCGAAGCGCTGCGCTGCTGGTCAAGAATTGTTTTTTGCTTTTGCTGCGACTGCGATTGTCGAAAATGCTCGCAGCAACAGTTCTAGCAATTTCAAAACTGCCGAAGCTGTCGATTCCCGAAGCGCTGTGCTGCTGATCAAGAAATGTTTTTGCTTTTGCTGCGACTGCGACTGTCGAAAATGCTCGCAGCAACAGTTCTAGCAGTAACAGAACTGCGAAAACTGTTCGCAGTTTTTTAAACACTGAAATGAATTAAGTTTTCTTATCACCAAACGCGTTCCATAGCTCAGTTTTGGTTGGTTTAAATTTCTAAGCATGATAACTACCGAGCCAACCTTCAGTTGGATGGTTTGGATGGCGTTCCATAGCTCAGTTTTGGTTGGTTTAAATTTCTAAGCATGATAACTACCGAGCCAACCTTCAGTTGGATGGTTTGCCGACACGAGAGCATGCCACGTACAATTGACTATGAGAAAAACATCAGTTTTCTTATCACCAAACGCGTTCCATTGCACAGTTTTGGTTGGTTAAAATTTCTAAGCATGATAACTACCGAGTCAACCTTCAGTTGTAAATTGTGCGGTGGTAAACCAGGCACATCCAAGGAGTTCAAAAATTCAGTTGGATAATTAGTGGCGTCTTCGTCGTTTGCTACACAGTCGATAGATTTGATTGAATACATAGTACCTACGATTTGATTTTGAATTATAAAATTGAGGTCATGTACATCTTGATTTTTAGCCACCAAAATTGCTCGCTCACTTAACCATTTAGTATTTTTGTGGTTAGCAATGATATCCGGAAATACTTTGTTGATAAGCTCATCTTCTGATGAGACAAAAATGCAAAAATTTGGAGGAAATGAAATCAAACCGCTCGATTCGTCAACAGGAACACGGCCATTACGCATATTCAGCAATTGCTTCGAGAAATCATCAGCAGATAGATCGTTCAACAATGTAACTCTCATATTTACAGACAGTTGAAGTTTGTTTACATATCGCCACAGATTTGATGCTTTGCTGCAAGCGTTTATTTCGTCGGCGGCAGTAGATCTTGGAATTACTGGTTTGTCGGAAATCGCCAGATAATAAAATCATTGAACCATCAAAACATCTCGAGTCGTTGCGCAGATCTTTTAATGTTCGGTCTAGTGCTTCCAATGCGCGTTTGTGCGCCATTGTGCATTCGTCCCATATAATAATTTTTGATGCTACTAAAACTTTGGCCATTGCGGAGTGTTTCCGTCGGTTGTTACATGTCGGTTGTTCATTAGTTTAAAGATTTAATGGCAATTTTAACGTAGAGTAAGCCGTACGGTATGCGTCCAACAATGTGGCCGCTATTCCAGAAGAAGCAATTGCTACCAAAATCAATGACATGAGGAATGTCTTCCCAGTTCCACCTGGGGCATCAAAAAAAAAAAAAAAAAGCTACCATTTCCATCATCAATTGCATTAATCAGTGTATCATAGACTTCCCTCTGCTTAGGATTCAACAGTGGTACATTCGTTTGAATTGATAGGATTAGTTCATGTGGATCATATTCATGTTCACGTTCTAATTCTCTATTAAATGCGTTATTCATTCCGCGATTTGGCGCTGGCATTCCTAAATAAATAGTTGGTACAGTATTGAACTATTAGGAAACGAATAACTTTAACCTCAATTTCCCTATTTCACAGTGAACACAATGAAGTAAGCGTCACAGTGAACTAAAAACATGAAATGAACTGAGCAGAGTACAATTAGGAAAATAAAGCATTTTGCGAGTATTCATCAATTTTTCACTAATAATATAGTATATAATAATATAAAATACACAAATATAAAAAAAATTAAAAAATTAAAATTTTTGGAAAAGAAGTTCGATGCGGGATTCGAACCATCGCACCTACTAAGTGCGGCTTGCATAGCGCTTACCACCACCGCCACTGCCTTGACCTGGGTTGCGTTAACTAAAACCAAATAAGGCACTGCTAGAGCGCCTTTTAACAAAACTAAAGTAACGATCAAAAAATTCACAATTCAGTCACAATTCAATTCCCGAAATACTATTTCGTTTATTAAATGTTTATTAAATACATAAACGGCATCCACAGGAACAGTCTCTCGCAGTTAGTTGCGCCTAACTGCAACGTTCTTAATTGTTTATTAGACTCTGTTCCCAAAAAGGGAAAAAGAGTCTATTGGGTTTGTGCAATGTCCGTCTTGCTGTCCGTCCGTCCGTCCGTTCGTCCGTCTGTTTGTCCTCTGTCCGTCCGTATGAACGTTGAGATTTCGGAAACTACTATGAGTTTATTTTGTTTTTTTTTTTGATAACTCATCCCATTTCCAAATTATCGATAAAAAATCGAAAATTCGTTTCCATTTTTTAGGTTTTTTGTGCATAACTTCTACACCGTTTTAGCGAAAGTAATTTTCAGATTTTGGATGATACGCCCCCAATTTGAAAACAAGTAAGAACGTTGCAGTTAGGCGCAACTAACTGCGAAATACTTCGTTCCCATAGGTGCATCTTATTTATTTAATAAACATTTAATTAACGAAATATTTCGACAATTAGAAAACGTACATGGCAAGCGACAAATGTTTTTCCTATACAAATGTACATATCTGTATGTATTATGTATGTATTACACATGTACACACTATACGAGTATACACACAATTTTCTATGTCTGCATACAAAAGTTTGCATGCCAGAATATTCTAAGAATTGTGAATTTTTCGATCGTTACTTTAGTTTTGTCAAAATGCGCTCTAGCAATGGCTTATTTGGTTTTAGTTAACAAAGCCCACATCAGGGCAGTGGCGTTGATGGTAAGCGCTATGCAAGCTATACTTAGGTGCGTGGGTTCGAATCTCGCAAAAAACATTTTTTCAAAAATTATTATTTTTTATTTTTTTTATATTTGTATATTTATTATAAAAGGCATGCTGCCAATTGATAATAACTTATAAACATACGCATATGAATTGTGCATTTAAGCAAAAACTAAAACAACTTTTCCGATTTGCCACGCTGCGTGGCAAGCAGTTTTTCTATGCATGCATATATATATGTACGCATGTGTAAACAGCTGTTTGTAAGCGTATACACATCCAAGTGTGTATACATTATTTTGTTTCGAACCAAGCTGCTGATCAGCTGATGAGCTCATCAGCTGTGATTTGTTTTGGGTTTAGCTAATGATTTCATGTTATTTTAAATGACCTGGGTTCGAGTCCCGCTGGAAACTTTTTGTTTATTAATCCAAAACTTATAAATTTTATTTTTTAAATTCATTAATATTATTATATTTATGTTAAAATGCTTTCTGCCATCTTAGCAATTACTACTAAGCTATTATAAGCATGTATTATGCAGTTGGCCACAACAAACTTCTTTGCCGATTTGCCACGCCCCCAGTGGGCGTAGACGCATAATTTTGGCCAGTTCTTAGAAAGGGCTAACATGACTGCAAAATTTGGTTGCTTATATTCCAAAAATGCGAAAATTACAGGGTATTTTTCGATATGCCACGCCCCCAAAGAGGCTGAAAAATTATTTTTGGGTCATCGATAGAGGAGAACATTAGTAACTCAGCCATCTAATTTTCAAGCTTCTAGCTCTAAAACTGTAGGAGATATAAACTTTTGCGGTTTGCCACGCCCCCTATGGGCGTAGCTATATCTACCATAGCTTATTGGTCTTGGGTTGTCAACTCGAGTATACATGCCAAATTGCAAGTCTCTAGTGTCAATAATATTCAAAATATAGCACAATTTAAAAAATCACTAAATATTCAAGCCCGATTTGCCACGCCCCCAATGGGCGTAGACATATAACTTTTCGATCGATCTTCTTAGAATCATAACATTAACTTACATGCCAAAGTTTCAGCTTTCTAGCTTCAACGGTGTAGAAGATACGTATTTCCCGATTTGCCACGCCCCCAATGGGCGTAGATATATACGCCATAGCTTTTTGAACTTGGGTTGTCACCCTGAGTATACATTCCAAATTGCAACTCTCTAGCTCATCATCTAGTATGATAACTTGCCTATGGGCGGAAGACTTTTCCGATTTGCCACGCCCCTAGTGGGCGGATCGGAGAAATTTTTACACTTTATAATTCGGGATAATTCCCTTTGAGAACAAAGTATAAAAAAAAACGTTTCAAATACTAGAGACTTGCAATTTGGCTCATAGAGACATTTAGATACTCTTAATCTACTCTGCAAATTTCATGAAGATCGTCCATCTAGAAATGCAGTTATAAGCGTCCAAAATTTAGCCCAACCCACCCCCACGGCAGCAACTGCCCGGTTAGCATATTTTGTAATTTTCAGTTTTTGGATGCCACGCCCCCTTCGCCCCCAATTTGAAAAAAACGCATTTCAAATACTAGAGACTTGTCATTTGGCACATAGGTACACTTAGAAACTCTTAATCTACTCTGAAAATTTCATGAAGATCGTCCATCTAGAAATGGAGTTAGAAGCGTCCAAAATTTAGCCGAACCCACCCCCAAGCCGTGGCAGCAACTGTGCGCTCATACATACGTAAATAAGAAGAGTATTAGTTTCTTTTTTTGCAGGGTTCAGGGTATCTCGTAGTCGATCCGTCTCGAATAGAGCCTTCTTACTTGTTACTTTTTATACCCTGAACCCATTGAAAATGGGAAATCAGGGTATAATGGTTTTGTTAAAAGTATGTAACAGGCAGAAGGAGGCGTGGCCGACCCCATAAAGTATATATATTGTTGATCAGGGTGACGAGAAAAGTTGATATAGCCATGTCCGTCCGTCCGTCCGTCCGTCCGTCCGTATGTATGAACGCGTCGATTTCCGAAGATACAAAAGCTAGAGAGTTCATTCTTTTTATACCCTGAGCCCATTGAAAATGGGAAATCAGGGTATAATGGTTTTGTTAAAAGTATGTAACAGGCAGAAGGAGGCGTGGCAGACCCCATAAAGTATATATATTCTTGATTAGGGTGACGAGAAAAGTTGATATAGCCATGTCCGTCTGTCTGTCCGTCCGTCTGTCCGTCTGTCCGTCTGTCCGTATGTTTGAACGCGTCGATTTCCGAAGATACAAAAGCTAGAGAGTTCATTCTTTTTGTGTTAGGTTCGTATATTGCACGCGCAGTACGAGTTTGTTTCAGAAATTCGATAACTTGTATATTTGGCAAGTTATCGATAAACGAATTTATCGGGAACCAGTTTTAAAATTCTAGCTAATTCATCTTTAGAGTTAGAGTCTCCAAGTCTTCTGCATATATATAGATACTAATTTAATACAATTTCGGTTTTTGTCAGATTTTGGATTTCGGTCCCCAATTAGCCCCACCACCCCCAAATGTGTAAAAAATGCATTTCAAATACTAGAGACATACAGTTTGGTTTGGCATATAGATATAAATATCATAATCTTAATCTGAACATATCAATATGATTGTCCATCTAGAAACAGAATTATTAGTCCATAAAGTTTTCTCATCAAACCCCATGTGGCGCAGCAAGCAAGGCAGCGATACAGCAAGACGCGGGCGCACATACATACATACATACATACATAGCTATGTATGTATGTATGTATATGTGTGCAAGCGTAGATCAGCGTGTGGCTGCAATCATACATACATACATATGTACATATTTGTGCATGTAAAGCTAATTGTAAAAGAGTTATGATTTCTAAAAAAAACCTAAAATGTTAAATAGAATATGTAGATCATATGCTGAACTCTCATTACATTCCATTATATATTTAAAAATTTTAAAACAATTAAAATAACAATGGAAATGCAAGCAACGCTGAGCAATGCAAATCAATTTTCGTATGCGTGTGCACATATGTATGTATGTATGTATGTATACACACAAAAAGTCTTGGGCTGTTTTCTATGTTGCTATGCGTGTATATTCTAAGAATCACAATGGTTTTTGAATTCCGTTAGAATTGTCTTTGAATTGTATTTGTATTTTCAGCCACTGCTTTAGTGTTTCTTTCGTATATGGCGAATTTCATTCGTTTTCGCTACTCTGCCGTTCAAGTGAGCCGTGGTGTAGATGGCTAGACGGATGCACCGAATGTTAGGGTGTCGGAGGTTCTTGCCTCGCCTAAGCCCTTCGTAATTTATTATTTTTTTTATTTGTTTTATTATTTCTTTCTTTTTTATTATTATTTATTCTTTTCTATTTGATTTTCGAAGATACAAGAGCAACTGCGCGGTTAGCAGAACGCGTGCTTATACGTGCGTAAAGAAGAAGAGTATCACTTTTTTGCAGGGTTCAGGGTATCTCGTAGTCGAGCCGTCTCGACTAGAGCCTTCTTACTTGTTGTGTTAGGTTCGTATATTGCACGCGCAGTACGAGTTTCAGAAATTCGATAACTTGTATATTTGCAAAGTTATCGATAAACGAATTTATCGGGAACAATTTATAAAATTCTAGCTAGGTCATCTTTAGAGTTAGTTTCCAAGTCTTCTGCATATATATAGATACTAATTTAATACAATTTCGGTTTTTGTCAGATTTTGGATTCCGATCACCACTTCGCCCCACCAGTCCCAAATATGAAACAAGTAAGAACGTTGCAGTTAGGCGCAACTAACTGCGAAATACTTTGTTCCCATAGGTGCATCTTATTTATTTAATAAACATTTAATTAACGAAATATTTCGGCAATTAGAAAACGTACATGGCAAGCAACAAACGTTTTTCCCATACATACATACAGATTTACACATGTACACACTAGACGAGTATACACACAATTTTCTATGTATGTATGCATACAAAAGTTTGCATGCCAGAATATTCTAAGAATTGTGAATTTTTAGATCGTTAATTTAGTTTTGTCAAAATGCGCTCTAGTAATGGCTTATTTGGTTTTAGTTAACAAAGCTCACATCAGGGCAGTGGCGTTGATGGTAAGCGCTATGCAAGCTATACTTAAGTGCGTAGGTTCGAATCCCGCAGAAAATATTTTTTCAAAAATTATTATTTTTAAAATTTTTTTTATATTTGTATATTTATTATAAAAGGCATGCTGCCTATTGATAATAATTTATAAACATACGCATATGAATTGTGCATTTAAGCAAAAACTAAAACAACTTTTCCGATTTGCCACGTTGCGTGGCAAGCAGTTTTTCTATGCATGTATATACATATATATGTACGCATGTGTAAACAGCTGTTTGTAAGTGTATACACATCCAAGTGTGTATACATTATTTTGTTTCGAACCAAGCTGCTGATCAGCTGATGAGCTCATCAGCTGTGATTTGTTTTGGGTTTAGCTAATGATTTCATGTTATTTTAAATGACCTGGGTTCGAGTCCCGCTGGAAACTTTTTGTTTATTAATCGAAAACTTATAAATTTAATTTTTTAAATTCATTAATATTTGTATATTTATGTTAAAATGCTTTCTGCCATCTTAGCAATTAATACTGAGCTATTATAAGCATGTATTATGCAGTTGGCCACAACAAACTTCTTTGCCGATTTGCCACGCCCCCAGTGGGCGTAGGCGCACAATTTTTGGCGAGTTCTTAGAAAGGGCCGAGGCTAACATGACTGCAAAATTTGGTTGCTTACATTCCAAAAATGCGAAAATTACAGGGTATTTTTCGATATGCCACGCCCCCAAAGAGGCTGAAAAATTATTTTTGGGTAATCGATAGAGGATGACATTAGTAACTCAACCATCCAATTTTCAAGCTTCTAGCTCTAAAACTGTAGGAGATATAAACTTTTGCGGTTTGCCACGCCCCCTGGGGGCGGAGCTATATCTACCATAGCTTATTAGTCTTGGGTTGTCAACCCAAGTATACATGCCAAATTGCAAGTCTCTAGTGTCAATAGTGTTCAAAATATAGCACAATTTGAAAAATCACTAAATATTCAAGCATGATTTGCCACGCCCCCAATGGGCGTAGACATACAACTTTTTGATCGATCTTCTTAGAATCATAACAGTAACTTACATGCCAAATTTCAGCGTTCTAGCTTCAACGGTGTAGAAGATACGTATTTCCCGATTTGCCACGCCCCCAATGGGCGTAGATATATCCGCCATAGCTTTTTGAACTTGGGTTGTCACTTCGAGTATACATTCCAAATTGCAACTCTCTAGCTCATCATCTAGTATGATAACTTGCCTATGGGCGGAAGACTTTTCCGATTTGCCACGCCCCTAGTGGGCGGATCGGGGAAATTTTCACACTTTATAATTCGGGAGCATATATGAGTATATGTTCAAAATTTCAAGTCTCTAGCTCTAATAGCGCCGAAAAATATTGCGTTCATACGGACAGACGGACAGACACATTGCACAAACCCAATATACTTTTTTCCCTTTGGGAACAAAGTATAAAAAATGCATTTCAAATACTAGAGACATGCAGTTTGGTTTAGCATATAGATATGAATATCATAATCATAATCTGAAGATATCAATACGATTGCAGAAACGAATCGAACAATTCTTGGAATATTATTCGTTCGAAGAAAGGCTCAGGGGATTTCGTAGTCGAGCAGTCTCGACTACAGCTTTCTTACTTGTTTATACCCTGAACCCATTGAAAATGGGAAATCAGGGTATAATGGTTTTGTTAAATATATGTAACAGATAGAAGGAGGCGTAGCAGACCCGAAAAAGTATATATATTCTTGATCAGCACACAAAAATAAGTTGAGCTAGCCCTGTCCGTCCGTCCGTATGAACGTCAAGATTTTGGAAACTACAAAAGCTAGAGAGCTGAACTATCAACACTTTGGGCTATATTGCTGTATCGATTACGCACTTAGAAACTGGGTCTTCTATTGTACGCACTGGTCCCTGCTCGGGCACCAGTTAAAAAACGATTTGTTTGAATTCTTTTGTCGCATTGCAATGCATTGAATGCATTGAAGCAACTTATTTATTCGAATACCAAAATGAAAATAAGCTCTCTTACAATATTCAGTGGCTTAACTGTCGACTACACAGCTGGCAAACGCTACAGCAGTAAATGCAAATGAACAAGCAACTATTAGTACATCCAGCACACGTACTTGTATAGAGGCTGCGCCAAAAGGTTCATAAATTACATTCAAGTGACGCGAAAATTAAGTAAAACTCATTGTTATACCCTGAACCCATTGAATATGGGAATTCCGGGTATATTAGTTGTGAAAATGTATGTAACAGACAGAAGGAGACGTTCAGGGTATCTCGTAGTCGAGCCGTCTCGAGTAGAGCCTTCTTGTTAAAATTGCAGCCATGGATGGCAGTTCGCAATCAAAACTTGTACAGGTAAAAGAGGCAATTAAAGTGGAGGAGGAGAGCAATACAGCAGCTGCATAGCTAGAAGCTAAATTTGAAACGCAGCATGATTTGGCAACTTTACGAGTACCTATAAGATGCGCCAAGAGAGATACTAGGTTAACAGAAATTTGCTCTGAGGTTGGGCACTGCTCACCGATAACTTATGAAGCAAATCGTATGCACGACTCAGATTTCAATGAAAGGCCCTCAAAAGATACACACTAGAAATGTCCTTGTCTAATTAAACAGCAAAGATACATAATTAAGAAATCACAAATCACTATCACCCTGATTGCTTGAACCCCTAGGTCTTTGGGAACTTCTCGGAATTGCTGAACAATTGAACTGGCGCCGGAAAAACAATGATCTTGCCTCGATTCTTTTGTACTACCACCTCGTAGTGATAATCGCTCATGAGCATAGAATGGGCTTCTTGGTCCTTAAGCCTCTCGGCAATAGGCAATAAGCTGACATTGATGCAGTTGATGTTAACAATTGGTACGGAAAGTATCAAGGCTATCTCGTAGGCCGTTGCCATTTTAGGACACCAGATTGAGACGCTGTCAAATGGAAGCTTCTCCTTCGCAACCAACTCGACCAGTTCATGAGTGTGACGGAAAGTGTGCAGGGTAACCACAGTGCTGGGATGATTGGCGCTGAAATAGCTTTGGTTGAAATCGCATACGACAAGTGGCGAACCCTCGACCATGCTGTATTTAAAGCCAATGTCATCAGGCTTCATCATGGCAATCAACTCAGCGCCTAGACACTTGGCACGATGCAGTGCCTTGGCATTAAGAGCGTGGCCCTTCACCTGACGATGCATCACCGTCATCTGGTCGCGCACCTTCTCGACCAGCTGCTCTCGCATTGTCTCGTGCACAAATACAGTCCCAATGAGCTTTCTGCCAATAGGCTCGTACAACGTTTGCAAGAGCGGAACAATTGCTTCATCGGCATTTCCATCCTGACACAAAACAATCATACTCGGTTCTATCCATTTGATGTCGCTTTGATCTCCGGGATATGGTGGCTGCCGCCAAGTGTAAGGTTGCCTAGCCATAAGCAAGTAAGGTCTTCAAAGAATAAATTACAAATAAATAGCGGACAACTTTCAACAGATTTAGATTTGTTACTTAGTTTTACTGACAAAAATATATTTTATTTCATTTGAAAGCTACACGAAGTATTGAGCACAACCTATTAAGGATCTTTCAACAGTTTCAAACTTTCACCAAAGTTTGGAGTTAATAATTTCACGATCTTCATGAAACTTTCGAAATATATTATCTATAATATTTGAAATGCGTTTTTCAAATTCGGGGTGAAAAGGCGTGGCACATAAAATCATAGACTCTTCCTATCCATAATATCTATCTATTAAATAACCTTTAAAAAAAGTACACGAATATTCGATTTTGATCGATAATTAAGAAATCGGATGAGTAATTGAAAAAACAAAATAACCTCGTACTGCGTAACTAACTTGTAAATTCAGCTCCCTAGCTTTGTAGTTTACGAAATCTCGACATTCATACATACAGACGGACGGACGGACGGACAGGGCTATATACTTTATGGAGTCTCCGACGTGTCTTTCTGAATATTACACACATTTGCACAAAACATAATGATTTTGAATTATACCCTGAATTCCCATTTTCATTGTGTTCAGGGTATAACAAGTAAGTAAGCTCTGGTCGAGACTGTTCGACTACGAAATCCTTTGAACCCTTTTTCAAACGAATAATATTCCAAGAATTTTTCGATTAATTTCTTCACGCGTAACAAACTATACATGTACAAGCACGTACACACACACGCTGATCAACTCTTGTACGTATGTACATACATATGTATGCATTGTAGGCGTCTCGCTGTCTCGCAGAGCAAGCTCTGCCACATGAGTTTTGCTGCCATCCCATTGAAAATGGGTTTGTGAAAATGTATGTAACAGGCAGAAATATAAAGTTTATATATTCTTGATCAGCATAACAAAATAAGTTGATTGAGCCCTGTCCGTCTGTCCGTATGAACGTCGAGATTTCGGAAACTACAAAAGCTAGAGAGCTGAAATTTCACATGAACACTCGTATGTTAGTTACGCAGTACGAGTTTATTTTGTTTTTTCGATAACTCGAAAATTCGTTTCAATTTTTTATGTTTTTTGAGCATAACTTCTACACCGTTTTAGCTTAAGACTTCAGATTTTGAATGTCACGCCCCCTTCGCCAAATTTGAAATTTGGCACATAGATACATATATATACTCTTAATCTACTCTGAAAATTTCATTAAGATCGTGAATCTAGAAATGGAGTTATAAGCGTTCAAAGTTCAGCCCAACCCACCCCCTAGTAAAGAAGAAGAGTATTAGTTTCTTTTTTGCTGGGTTCAGGGTATCTCGTAGTCGAGCCATCTCGACTGGAGCCTTCTTACTTGTTTAATTAATAATTCTGTTTCTAGACGGACAATCGTAATAAAATGTTTATATTATGATCATGATCATTGGTCCCGTAGGTGCACTTTACTTATTTAATAAACATTTATTAAACGAAATATTTGGGCAGAGATTATCATATACAGATTAACATACATATGCACACTGTCCTGCGCGCACATTAAGCGTTTTTCGATGCATGCATACAATAGTCTGCATGCTATATAATTCTATGAATTACGATTGAATTGTGCATTCCTTGATCGTTACTTTAGTTTTGTCAGAAGGTGCTCTAGCAGTGCCTTATTTGGTTTTAGTGAGCTACATAGGATCAGTTTAAGGCAGTGGCGCTGGTGGTAAATGCTATGCAAGCTGCACTTATGTAGGTGCATGGAAAACTTTATTATATCGAAAATTTTTAACTTTTTAATTTTATTTAGATTTGAATATTTATTATGAAATGGTTGTTGCCAGCTTAGCTATTGGCCATACGCTGTTTATAAACATGCGCATATGCATTTAAGCACTAGAAACTGAGAAACTCCGTTTCCGATTTGCCACGCTGCCACTGCACTATGAGTAAAAATCCCGAAATTTTGGCATAAATACAAATTATTTTTTTTTTGTTTAGTATCCGCCAACTGGTTTATTTTTCTCATTATACCCTGAACCCATTGAAAATGGGAATTCAGGGTATAATTGTTTTGTGAAAATGTATGTAACAGGCAGAAGCAGACGTCGCAGACCCCATAAAGTATATATATTCTTGATCAGCATAAAAAAATAAGTTGATTGAGCCCTGTCCGTCTGTCCGTCCGTCCGTCCGTATGAACGTCGAGAGAAGTTCATGCGGTAGTATACGAGTATATATTGGCGGAATTATCAATTATGTGATATTCGACATACATCAGGCGAAAAAAGATGTCAACGGACGCGGTGTAGTTCCACATACTTAGAAATTAAATTAGCTTATCAGGAGGCTAGAAGGCAGCTATTCGCTATTCGTCATTGGACGGGCATTTGAAGAACTCCTCTAGCACTTTGCGTGTCTCAGAAAATTCGTAGAGGTAGTCAAATGTGGAAGATTTAGTATGAAAACTTAATGAACCTTGAGTTGCACCGATGGCCGAGGAGTTACCTTCGATTGTTGTGACTGTGGTTGCAGCTAATGTAACCGTTGCCGCAACGGATGTGGGTGGCGGTGAAATGGCTGCACAGCCGTTGAGCTCCTTGGGCGTGGCCGTGATGAGTGTCTCTGGCGAGGTTAGGTCCGATATGGTGCCAATTTCAGAGACATCATTGCTCGTATCTTCGCCATTATTGTCGCTGCATGCTGCTTTGATGTTGTTATTGCTATGGTTGCTGTCATTGTTGTAATACTGTTGCTGCTTCTGAGTGGGGGAGTTGTTGCGCAGCTCACGCGCTGGCAATATTATGCGCTGCAAAAACATATTAAATTAAAAACTGAAAAGGCTTTTTAAATTACGAACATACCTGTGGAAAGCCGGATTGAACTGGATTTGCCTGCGGCGGCTGACGCTGGGCCAGTGCAGCAAGTACATGAGCTGCTGACTTTTGCAGGGAGTTGGTCGCACCTGTGTTGCAGTTGATGGGCGGCACAGCTGTCATTGTTGATGTAGCATCTGCTTTTGTGGTGCCAACTGGTGGTTCAGTTTCGTCTACAGCGGAACTATTGTTGGTCGGAATACCAATGCGTCTGGGGGATCCCTCATATTCTGTGGATTGTGTGACCAGTAATTTATTTTTATACCCTGAGCCCATTGAAAATGGGAAATCAGGGTATAATGGTTTTGTTAAAAGTATGTAACAAGCAGAAGGAGGCGTGACAGACCCCATAAAGTATATATTCTTGATCAGGGTGATTAGAAAAGTTGATATATCCATGTCCGTCTGTCCGTCCATCCGTCCGTCCGTCCGTCCGTATGTATGAACGCGTCGATTTCCGAAGATACAAAAGCTAGAGAGTTAATTCTTTTTGTGTTAGGTTCGTATATTGCACGCGCCGTACGAGTTTGTTTCAGAAATTCGATAACTTGTATATTTGCAAAGTTATCGATAAACGAATTTATCGGGAACCTGTTAAAAAATTCTAGCTAATTCATCTTTAGAGTTAGAGTCTCCAGGTCTTTTGCATATACAGTCGAGTCTCGATAATTCGTACCCCGCTAAATCGAAAACCTCAATATTTCGTAAGAAACTGCTGGTCCCTTGAAAAAACTTCGTTAATTCGTAAAAATCCCATACATTTTGGTCCCCTCGTTAATTCGTAATTTTTCTGCCTACTGGGCGATGATCTTGCCTCTTATAATTCGTTTCGAAACCTCTTATAATTCGTAATTTTTGACTTTGCTGGAAGTTAAACTACTGTTAAGTCTCGCAGACTATTTTGCATGGCATCCTTTTGTGCGAAATTTCGTTTTTCTCTCATTGAATTTACATTAGTTTGCTCATTTTATTTGAAGCGTGAAGACGATTCGTAAAAATATCAAGCAAACGTTCTCATAACACTTTTTTTTTTCTTTCATATCATAATGTTTTGAATAATGCAATTGATCATTTAATAAGCTTGGTAAACACAATAGAAAAAATAATTATAAAGAATATGAAACCATAAAAAATTACAAATTACAATTTAAATTTTAATTTTTTTAAATACACAATAGTGAAATAAATATTTTATTTATTTTTAATAAGTTAATATTGTTGAAACGACGTGAAATAAAAAAACCCACTCAATTTGTATTTCGATTTTTTGAACCCCGTTAAATGGAAACCCCGGTAAATCGAAAACCTCTGTAATTCGTAAAAAATTCGGTTCCCTTGCCATTACGAATTATCGAGACTCGACTGTATATAGATACTAATTTAATACAATTTCGGTTTTTGTCAGATTTTGGATTCCGATCACCACTTCGCCCCACCAGTCCCAAATATGAAACAAGTAAGAACGTTGCAGTTAGGCGCAACTAACTGCGAAATACTTTGTTCCCATAGGTGCATCTTATTTATTTAATAAACATTTAATTAACGAAATATTTCGGCAATTAGAAAACGTACATGGCAAGCAACAAACGTTTTTCCTATACATACATACAGATTTACACATGTACACACTATACGAGTATACACACAATATTCTATGTATGCATATAAAAGTTTGCATGCCAGAATATTCTAAGAATTGTGAATTTTTCGATCGTTACTTTACTTTTGTCAAAATGCGCTCTAGCAATGGCTTATTTGGTTTTAGTTAACAAAGCCCACATCAGGGCAGTGGCGTTGATGGTAAGCGCTATGCAAGCTATACTTAGGTGCGTAGGTTCGAATCCCGCAGAAAATATTTTTTCAAAAATTTTTATTTTTATTTTTATTTTTTTTTTTATATTTGTATATTTATTATAAAATGCATGCTGCCAATTGATAATAATTTATAAACATACGCATATGAATTGTGCATTTAAGCAAAAACTAAAACAGCTTTTCCGATTTGCCACGCTGCGTGGCAAGCAGTTTTTCTATGCATGCATATACATATATATGTACGCATGTGTAAACAGCTGTTTGTAAGTATATACACATCCAAGTGTTTTGTTTCGCACCAAGCTGCTGATCAGCTGGTTAGCTCATCAGCTGTGACTTTATTTATGTTTAGCTAACGATTACATGTTATTTTAAATGACCTGGGTCGAGTCCCGCTGGAAACTTTTTGTTTATTAATCGAAAACTTATAAATTTTATTTTTTAAATTCATTACTATTTGTATATTTATGTTAAAATGCTTGCTGCCATCTTAGCAATTACTACTGAGCTATTATAAGCATGTATTATGCAGTTGGCCACAACAAAATTCTTTGCCGATTTGCCACGCCCCCAGTGGGCGTAGGCGCACAATTTTTGGCCAGTTCTTAGAAAGAGCCGAAGCTAACATAACTGCAAAATTTGGTTGCTTACATTCCAAAAATGCGAAAATTACAGGGTATTTTTCGATATGCCACGCCCCCAAAGATGATTATAAATTATACTTTTCTGATGATAAGTCACTGACTGCTTCCAGATGTATTGCTTTTGTGGCCATGCATACAAATAGGCATATGTACCCTTCGAATGATTTCTGGCCTCTACCTTTCGAACAGCGAATTTGAAAAGGTCCAGCGTAGTCAACGCCAGTGTTTTGTACCGAATGCAGGTAACCCATTCGCGTAAGTGCTTTTTAATGAGTTCCGTAAATCAAAAATCCAGAATTCCCTTTGCACAATGTTTCTCATTAGCTTCAGTCCGCCATGGAGAGTTTCTTTATGTGCGTTGTTTATAATTAGCCAGGCCAGATGCGATTTTCAAACAATAATTGGATGTTTTACGTTGTATGGCACTATTGCACTTTGAAGACGTCCTCCTACTCGTAGTATTCCATTTCCATCCAGAAAGGGATTGAGCGCCAGCAACTTATTCTTGGCTTCGAGAGATTTTCCACTTTTAAGTAAGTTGAGTTCTTCTCCAAAATCAAATTGTTGTTGTAGTTTTACAAGAACCGGTTTGGGATTCCTCATTTCTTCGACTGTAAGATACGTCGGCTGGTACTTCTTTCCTCGTAATATATAGGCGATTAGATTTATTAGCTTATGTATTGATGAATATTTCGTTAGGAGGGGCATCAGGTAGTCTTCCTTCGTGATTATAGTTGCTACTATAACTCCTTCTGGATCTTCAAATTGTGGCCACTGATCTGGCTGTTTTGTCAACCACTCAGGCTACTATAGTAGTCCACCATATGTCGCATATTGCTAAGCACTTCGGGGCAATTCCTCTTGAGGCGACGTCTGCTGGGTTGTCTGCTGATTTCACGTATCTCCATTCAACGTGCGTCAGTTTCTTGTTTATTTCGTCGACCCTTCTTTTGACGAACTTGTCTTTGCTCCGCTTGTGTATTTTTATTTGGATTCCTACTATTTCTTGTATTTTTG
>JAWNOS010000385.1:0-10721 GCA_035045845.1 Drosophila buzzatii | reverse complement strand
CGAGTCGACGGGCAAGCTGCAGGCACTGACGCGACGGGGGCGACGAGGATATCTGAGACGGCACACCGAATGATAGCTCAGGAGACCGAAAACGGGTCGGATTTACGTCGCGTATGTTTTAGGTGCGCGCAGGTCGGGCACTTCGCGAGGGATTGCCCTAACGCACTGCAAGAACATTTTCGTAGAACAAATACAATTTTGGACTTTGTGACTGCATTTCCTTGTTTAAATTGTTGAAACGGCAGCATAAATTTCAGAAACTCCAAATACAGTTCTGTCGTCGAATCTAAGCACATTTGGAGAATCGGTTCTGCAGATTTTAACTGGTCATTCAATGCAGCTCCTTGAAAGTACAGTTTTAACGCAGGAAGTTGTTCTAACAGCCTTTCAACGACTTGAAGCAGAGATAGCCACCTTGTTTGTCCGATATGTAAAAGTTTGTGAGGTTGCACATTAACGAAAGACTGAAACTCCTTATAGTCTCCGATACGTTTTGGGCTTTTTGATATAAAGTTACAGACATCTCTTGCAAATCCTTCCACTTTTTTGCCAATTTTTTGCAAGCATAAGATGCGCAGAGGTGAAATGAGTGACATATACATTTAATCAATAACAAATTCGGAATATCCTTCTCCAGCAGTTGCGAAAGAGAATGGTTTGCACCAAACATTGCATTGCATCCATCCGCAGCAAATCCTATCATGTTCTTCTCATATGGTATGCACCTTTCTTCAAAAAATTTCTTGCATTCATTATGCAATGCCGTGGCAGAGCTGTCACTGACTGCAATAAGCCCCAAAAAGGTATCTTGTACTTTAAATGCTACTGCAGTTCTTGCAATAAGAGCAAAATGTTTCGTTGTAGATCTGTCTGTACTTTCATCGACAATGAGCGAAAACTTATTCGATTTTAACCGTCCTATTAACTCGTCCTCTGCCACTTGTCCAGTTACCGATGTTATTATAGCTTGAGCCTTTGTCCGTCCAAATTTTAATAAATGTACGACTTTGGAATCTCTAGCATGATTGCATGACACTGCTTAAGTCAGACCTGCTTAAGTTGACACCTCAGGCAATATAGAAAATATAGTTGGTTGATCGCTGCCTAACAGTAAAATAATAACAATAAAACTGATTAAAATAACATATAAAAAACAACATAAAATACTGTTTAGTAAATTTTTCACAAAACAATTTATTAAAAGAAATCGAACTACGAACGTATAAAAAGAGCACAAAAAGCACGCGACACAAACTCGACAATTATAAAACGCAACGCTATACATACTTCTCAAATATTTTTTATGCTTTACAGAAGCTTCATGCTTCTCTAAGTCCCTCTTGCCTGAAGAGCATTTGAGATCTGCTTTGAAAGATTTGCAATTAAAAAAAGTATTACCCTTGCTGCTTTTTGTTATCCAGGAATACTTTTTTTTCCCAATCTGCTGAGTATTTGACATCGTAGTGCACCTTCCTTTTCTTTGTTGGAGTTAAGATGCATTCTTCGTCGGTGTCACTTGCCATTTCCATTAATTTTGTTCGTTCTAACTTCAACACAAATTGTAAAGAGATTGTAAGCGTTGCCAGTCTTTTTTGCAATTTAGCGCTGCTAACCCATTGAAAACGGCATTCGTAAACATATTGAAAACAGAATTTAGTGCTGCTAACCCAATATAAATCATATATTTTTTATTTAATTCATAATATATTGATATTTCCCAAAAATGTTAGTATTTAGGGTATCTAGCAATATTTTTAAAATAGATCTACGTGAAAAGACGGAGGGTTGGCATCCCTGAGCCCAACCCACCCCCAAGCCACGGCAGCAACTGCGCGGTTAGCAGAGCGCGCGCTCGTAAAGAAGAAGAGTATTAGCTTCTTTGTTGCTGGGTTCAGGGTATCTCGTAGTCGAGCCGTCTCCACTAGAGCCTTCTTACTTGTTTTATGCTGATCAAGAATATATATACTTTATGGGGTCTGCGACGTCTGCTTCTGCCTGTTACATACATTTTCACAAAACCATTATACCATTTTAATCAGATTTATTTTCAGTTTTTTAAAGATCTTATTGCCAAAACAGAAGCCCATTTTAATTTGAAAGTGGTAAATTTGTACATTGACAAAGGACGTGAATATTTGTCTAACGAAATGCGTAAATATTGTTCAGAAAAAGGTATCAGCTATCATTTGACAGTGCCTCACACAATTAAACGGTGTTTCTGAACGAATGAACAGAACTATCACAGAAAAGGCTCGCTCTATAGTTAATGGAGCTAAACTCCCGAAAAGTTTCTGGGGAGAAGCAGTTTTAACTGCAACTTATCTAATTAATAGATGTCCAACAAGAGCTTTAAAAGATTTTACGAAAACACCTTATGAAATTTGGCATAATAAAAAGCCTGTTTTGAAATATCTGAAGATATTTGGATCGATAGTATACCTACATAACAAAATTAGAAAACGAAATATCGATGAAAAATCGACAAAAGGTATTCTTGTTGGATATGAACCGAATGGGTTTAAATTGTGGAATGTGGAAGCAAGAAAGTTTATGACAGCTAGAGATGTTGTGGTGGATAAAACAAATATGTTTCATTCAAGGTCTGCAGAAGGTTGTGTTGTACAATCTGAAGACTCAGTGTTCCAAAATGAAATGAGGGAACAGTATGATAACTCTTGTTTGGAAAATGAGAATGAAAAATAAGAAGTTGATTTTCAGAATGAAAATTCTGAAAATATAGAGTCTTGCTGTCCATTGGATGAAATGGAAAATATGGAAACTGTTGATGACAATTCCAAAACTGTTGTACAGCCTTGTGAAAATTCCACAAATCTGGAGAATACCGATCCAGTGGAAATTACTGGTGAGAACATTGAAATTCGACGCAGTGAAAGATTAAAAGATAAACCTAAGTGGTCATATAGATTAATGGAAAAATGTTTAATGAATTCCTATACATATTTTAGCAATATTCCAAATTGCTTTGAAGAAATTAAGAGTAGAGATGACAAAATTTTTTGGGAAAAAGCAGTACAGGATGAACTAGATTCACATTCTGAAAACAATACATGGCTTTTGGTAAAAAGGCCTAGTAATAAAAATATAATTGATTGCAAATGGGTTTTTAGTATTAAACAGGATGAATTTGGAAACCTAGTCAAATACAGAGCCCGACTTGTAGCTCGTGGTTTCACGCAAGAATATTTAACTGATTACGAAGAAACATTTGCACCAGTTGCACGTATATCCAGTTTTCGATTCATAGTAGGGCTTGTAAATCAATACGATTTAAAGGTTCATCATATGGATGTTAAAACAGCATTCCTAAATGGCAATTTGAAAGAGGAAATTTACATGAATATTCCTTTAGGACTGAGTCATGATGATGTACAGTTTAGTACAGCTAAATTAAGCTATTTATGGTCTAAGGCAAGCAGCTAGGTGTTGGTTCGAAGCATTCGAAAATGTCTTTAAGGAAATTGGCTTTGTAAATCTTTGAGTTGACCGATATACCTCTTAGATAATGGGGATATATCTCTTAACATTTATGTACTTTTGTATGTGGATGATGTTGGCATCGTGACAAAGAATATTAAAACAATGTCTAAGTTTAAATCTTATTTAATGAATAAATTTAAAATGAGTGATTTAAAAGATATAAGATATTTTATTATCAATTATCAATTATCAATTACAACTTAGTCAATCAGTATACATAAATAATGTTTTAAAGAAATTTAATATTGCATTTTTTACCAAGTAAACTAAACTATGGAGCCTTAGAATCCAAAGAAACTTTTGATGCCCCATGTCGTAATTTGATCGGTTGTTTGATGTACATTATGTTATGTACTCGGCCAGATTTAAGTGCGGTAGTGCCTAAAAAGGCTACTAAGGTATCTGAAAAGTACGGTTGAATTAAAATTAACCTTTACAAAAAGCATTTGTTTTGAAAGTGTTGTTGTTGGTTATGCAGATTCTGATTGGGCAGGTAACGAAACAGATAGACGGAGTACTACTGGTTACTTATTTGAGTTATTTGATAATTGTTTAATTTGCTGGAGTACCATGAAACAAAAATCAGTTGCTGCCTCATCTACTAAAGCAGAATACATGGCTCTATTTGAAAGCGTTAGAGAAGCTTTATGGTTAAAATCCCTAATAAAAGAAATAAGGATTGATTTAAATGAACCAATTAGTATATTTGAAGACAACCAAGGTTGTATAAGCATAGCAAATAACCCAACATGCCACAAGACAACTAAGCATATAGATATATAATATCACTTCACTCGTGAACAAATAGAAAAGAAAACAAGTAAGAAGGCTCTAGTCGAGACGGCTCGACTATGCTTTAATACAATTTCGGTTTTTGTCAGATTTTGGATTCCGGTCCCCACTTCGCCCCACCACCACCAAATGTGAAAAAAAATGCATTTCAAATACTGGAGACATGCAGTTTGGTTTAGCATATAGATATGAATATCATAATCATAATCTGAAGATATCAATATGATTGTCCATCTAGAAACAGAATTATTAATCGCAGCAGCAAAGCAGCGAAACAGCAAGACGCTTGCAATGCTTACACACATGCATACACACATACATACATACAAGCGTAGATCAGCGTCTATGTGTGCGCGTGGTTTTGCATGCGTGCAGAAACGAATCAAATAATTCTTGGAATATTATTCCTTCGAAGAAGGGCTCAGGGGATTTCATAGTCGAGCAGTCTCGACTACAGCTTTCTTACTTGTTTCTTTATATATTAAGTATAAACACATTTAATACAAGTATGAACGTTGCAGTTAGCCGAAACTAACTGCGAAATACTTTGTTCCCATAGGTGCATCTTATTTATTTAATAAACATTTAATTCACGAAATATTTCGGCAATTAGAAAACGTACATGGCACGCAACAAACGTTTTTCCTATACATGCATACATACAGATTTACACATGTACACACTATACGAGTATACACACAATTTTCTATGTATGCATACAAAAGTTTGCATGCCAGAATATTCTAAGAATTGCGATTGAATTGTGAGTTTGTAGCAGTGAACTTATTTAGGTTTAGCTAACGATTACATGTTCTTTTAAAATGAGCTGGGTTCGAATCCCGCTGGAAACTTTTTGTTTATTAATCGAAAACTTAAAAATTTTATTTTTTAAATTCATTAATATTTGTATATTTATGTTAAAATGCTTTTTGCCATCATAGCAATTGCTACTAAGCTATTATAAGCATGAATTATGCAGTTGGCCACAACAAACTTCTTTGCCGATTTGCCACGCCCCCAGTGGGCAATTTTTGGCCAGTTCTTAGAAAGAGCCGAGGCTCACATAACTGCAAAATTTGGTTGCTAACATTCTAAAAATGCGAAAATTACAGGGTATTTTTCGAAATGCTACGCCCCCAAAGAGGAGAAAAATTATTTTTGGGTCATCGATAGAGGATGACATTAGTAACTCAACCATCCAATTTTCAAGCTTCTAGCTCTAAAACTGTAGGAGATATAAACTTTTGCGGTTTGCCACGCCCCCTGGGGGCGTAGATATATCTACCATAGCTTATTGGTCTTGGGTTGTCAACCCGAGTATACATGCCGAATTGCAAGTCTCTAGTGTCTATAGTGTTCAAAATATAGCACAATTTGAAAAATCACTAAATATTCAGAATCATAAATATTTACATGCCAAATTTCAGCGTTCTAGCTTCAACGGTGTAGAAGATACGTATTTCCCGATTTGCCACGCCCCCAATAGGCGTAGATATATCCGCCATAGCTTTTTGAACTTGGGTTGTCACCCCGAGTATACATTCCAAATTGCAACTCTCTAGCTCATCATCTAGTATGATAATTTCCGATTTGCCACGCCCCTAGTGGGCGGATCGGGAAAATTTTTACACTTTATAATTCGGGAGCATATATGAGTATAAGTTCCAAATTTCAAGTCTCTAGCTCTAATAGCGCCGAAAAATATTGCGTTCATACGGACAGACGGACGGACAGCAAGACGGACATTGCACAAACCCAATATACTTTTTTCCCTTTGGGAACAAAGTATAAAAACCGATACATTTTATTATTTGTCGATGCCTGGGCCCATAACCTATTGAAATTATTTAGCAGGCACTCAATAATATATTAAATAATAAGACGGCGGTTTTATGTACATATTTATATTTAAGTTGTTCTTTAATGAATTCTTTTCGTCTGTTCGCTCTCGTCGCTTAAAGTGAACTAAACTGAGGAGACATAAAGCAGATGAAATATGTATAGTGTGTGTACACTATTATGATGTTCGACTAGTCATGTAACTTTTTATACCCTGAACCCATTGAAAATAGGATAGGGAATAGGGAATGTATAATTTTGTATATGTTGAAAATATGTAGCAATGCGATATGTACCAATTTTAGAATTTACCATATCTATGTGTAAATATCATCTCTAGGTTAGTCACAAATAAACCATTGTTGTGAAAGCACACAGACGCGGTTTCATTCTTTATATTTCGACTTAAATATAACTTTCGTGCATACGGATGGAGAAACTTATACTCCCCATTCAACAGTATAAATGTAAATAGTTTTGCATAAATGGTAATTAAATATGTATACGTATTTATTTAGAATTATGTAATATTTATTTAGTATATATGTATTACGTTTAGAATTTTATTTTTGAATATTTTACTTTATTAAAATTGAAATTTGTAACCGTATTATTTTGGCTTTGTTATTTGTGCACTCTCGACTAGAGCTTTCTTACTTCTTCACTTTAAGAATGAGTATAAGTGCTGACAGGGAGATAAATATAAAACTTCAGTATTTGTCTAACTTGCTAACTAGAGTATGAAATAGTTCTTTGCCAGCAGGAGTCGGCATTGCCAAGCCAATGAACTATGAAGCCATATTGGAAATGAAGACCTCTCGCTAGCAGGAGTACAAAAGGACTGTTTGCCAGCAGGAATCGGCAATGAGAAGAATTATCAAGTCACCTTGAAGCTCTGCCATTTGCAGTAACGCTGGTGTATGGTCTCCGATTATATAGCGGAACCTACGACTGCGTCAATTGTCATTGCTTTCATCGTCTAGGCCCGATGGTATTTATTGCGAAATAGCAAAAGCAACATTAAGAACAGAACATAAAGCAAATAGATAAAAAGTTACGGGACTAGCCGAACATCATCATAATGGACACACACTATATTTTATCTGCTTTATGTCTCCTCAGTTTTGTTCACTTTAAGCGACGAGAGCGTACAGACGAAAAGAATTCATTAAAGAACAACTTAAATATAAATATGTACATAAAACCGCCGTCTTATTATTTAATATATTATTGACTGCCTGCTAAATAATTTCAATAGTATTATTCCAAGAACTGCCAGATGTATTCTACTTAGCAGAACGCTTCGAATGATGAACCTGATTCTGCATTGTGCAGATTTTACGTTTACAAATGCCTTTTCATTGTGACATGTATTGAAATTTCAGTTTTTTAAATAAAACATAACACATATACACATGTAACGCATGTATATATGTATGCATGTATATAAACCAGAGAAAAAAACAAGTAAGAAGGCTCTAGTCGAGACGGGTCGACTACGAGATCCCCTGAACCCTGCAAAAAAGTGATACTCTTCTTCTTTACGATCGCATGAGCGCGAGCTCTGCTAACCGCGCAGTTGCTGCCGTTGCCTGGGGGTGGGTTGGGCTATACTTTGAACGCCTATAACTCCATTTCTAGATGCATGATCTTAATGAAATTTTCAGAGTAGATTAAAAATATCTAAATGTATCTATGTGCCAAATTTCAAGTCTCTAGTATTTGAAATGCGTTTTTTGCAAATTGTGGGCGAAGGGGGCGTGGCATCCAAAATCCAAAAATTACATAGTCTGCGTTTTCATAATATCTATCTAAATTTTTAATTTGAAGTCTTTAGCTAAAACGGTGTAGAAGTTATGCTCAAAAAACCTAAAAAATTGAAACGAATTTTCGAATTTTTTTTTTGTTGTCGATAATTTGGAAATGGGATGAGTTATCGAAAAAACAAAATAAACTCGTACTGCGTAGCTAACATACGAGTGTTCATGTGAAATTTCAGCTCTCTAGCTTTTGTAGTTTCCGAAATCTCGACGTTCATACGGACGGACGGACGGACGGACAGACGGACAGGGCTCAATCAACTTATTTTTTTATGCTGATCAAGAATATATATACTTTATGGGGTCTGCGACGTCTCCTTCTGCCTGTTACATACATTTTCACAAAACCATTATACCCTGAATTCCCATTTTCAATGGGTTCAGGGTATAAAAAACATTTACAAAGATTATTTATAATTAATATATTATTAATTAAAAAATAAATATCAGCATCATAGTTAAAATCATACATATGTGTATTGAGAATAAGATTTCAATCGCAGATTGTAAAAGTGGTCACGTGACCTCCATGCGAGCAAACATGTGCTACCGCCGAGAAACGGAGGGAAGCTGAGAGCTAAACACAATTTGGCTGCTCCAGTAATCCACTTCTGAGCATTGCTGCCAACATTTCGTTGCATGAAAACGCTAGATCAGCCTTTGAAAATAGCTACAAATAGCTAGAAATATTTCTTCATAGCTAAAAAAAAACATTGGTATATAATTTTTTTTCCGGTTTATTTCAATATTTTATAAGATTTCATCAATGACGTCATCTTCATCCTTTTGGAATATGTAGGTTTCATCGGTCCCTATCTTTCTCAAACATGCTGCTGGTAATTTGTAATCGTGGCATCATTTTTCTTGGAGGCGTAGTCCGAATCTACAAATATGATATTTAATGTAATTGATAATTTTATAAAATATTATACAGCAATCCCAAATGGTCCACAGGTTTGATTAAACAATGTATAATAATACAAACACAGTCCCGCTTCTTGATCGCAAGTTTTCAATGAGATTGAAGAAACAAATGGTAGTTTTTTAGGCTGTGCAAAAGCCGCTGAAGTTGACTTGTGTTTAGCAGTCTTGGCATGTGTGTGCAAGTCTGAAAGCTTGGCATTAATGCTAGATTTGCAGTATTTGCAATAACATTTGCCCTCATCAGCTGCATCTAAAGTCAACCAATTTTTAAATGCAGGATCTTGCAAACATATATTACGCGGTTTTTATACCTTGAACCCATTTTAAAATGGGAAATCAGGGTATAATGGTTTTGTGAAAAGTATGTAACAGGCAGAAGGAGGCGTGGCAGACCCCATAAAGTATATATATTCTTGATCAGGGTGACGAGAAAAGTTGATATAGCCATGTCCGTCTGTCTGTCTGTCCGTATGTTTGAACGCGTCGATTTCCGAAGATACAAAAGCTAGAGAGTTCATTCTTTTTGTGTTAGGTCCGTATATTGCACGCGCAGTACGAGTTTGTTTCAGAAATTCGATAACTTGTATATTTGCAAAGTTATCGATAAACGAATTTATCGGGAACCAGTTATAAAATTCTAGCTAATTCATCTTTAGAGTTAGATTCTCCAAGTCTTCTGCATATATATAGATACTAATTTAATACAATTTCGGTTTTTGTCAGATTTTGGATTCCGGTCCCCCATTCGCCCCACCACCCCCAAATGTGTACGAAATGCATTTCAAATACTAGAGACATACAGTTTGGTTTGGCATACATATATGTAGATATGAATAACATAATTATTAGTCTATAAAGTTTTCTCATCAAAACCCATGTGGCGCAGCAAGCAAGGCAGCGACACAGCAAGTCGCATTGCGGGCGCCAATTCATACATACATACATACATATGTATGTATACATACATATGTATGTATGTATGTATATGTGTGCAAGCGTAGATCAGCGCGTGGCTGCAATCATACATACATATGTATGTACATATTTGTGCATGTAAAGCTAATTGTAAAAGAGTTATGATTCCTAAAAAAAACCTAAAATGTTAAATAGAATATGTAGATCATATGCTGAACTCTCATTACATTCCATTATATATTTTAAAAGTTTTAAAACAATTAAAATAACAATGGAAATGCAAGCAACGTTGAGCAATGCAAATCAATTTTCGTATGCGTGTGCACATATGTATGTATGTATGTATACACACAAAAAGTCTTGGGCTGTTTTCTATGTTGCTATGCGTGTATATTCTAAGAATCACAATTGTTTTTGAATTCCGTTAGAATTGTCTTTGAATTGTATTTGTATTTTCAGCCACTGTTTTAGTGTTTCTTTCGTATATGGCGAATTTCATTCGTTTTCGCTACTCTGCCGTTTAAGTGAGCCGTGGTGTAGATGGCTAGACAGATGCAACGAATGTTAGGGTGTCGAAGGTTCTAGTCTCGCCTAAGCCCTTCATAATTTATTATTTTTATTTTATTTTTTTTTATTATTTCTTTCTTTTTATACCCTAAACCCATTGAAAATGGGAATTCAGGGTATAATGGTTTTGTGAAAATGTATGTAACAGGCAGAAGGAGACGTCGCCCATAAAGTATATACATATATTCTTGATCAGCATAAAAAAATAAGTTGATTGAGCCCTGTCCGTCTGTCCGTCCGTCCGTCCGTCCGTATGAACGTCGAGATTTCGGAAACTACAAAAGCTAGAGAGCTGAAATTTCACATGAACACTCGTATGTTAGCTACGCAGTACGAGTTTATTTTGTTTTTTCGATAACTCATCCC
>JAWNOS010000384.1:0-31395 GCA_035045845.1 Drosophila buzzatii | reverse complement strand
ATGTGTGTGAAATAATTTTATTCGTTGATTATATAAAAAATTATTATATATAATAATATACAAAAAACACATACTCTATTAAAAAAAAAATATATATATATAATAGAAGGTATTAAACAAAAAAAATAATAATAACAATACGTATTCATATTTAAACAAAAAGTTAATTTTATAAAATATTTTTCTTCTGAAAAGAACTTGAAGAAATCTTTGCTCTGTCCTCAATCTTACTCATTCTTACAGACAGTCTGCTTGGGTTCCTCTTCGTCCCTTACATTCACTTCCTCATCATCTATGAGTGTCTCTTCTCTGCCTCTCTCTCTCTTTCTTTCTCACTCTCTCTCTCTCTCTCTCTCTCTCTCTCTCTCTCTCTCACTCTATTGTGATGTCTCTATCATTTCCTGTCACTAACGTTTCACATCAATCTCTCCCTACAGGTCATTCCCCTTTCCGCACTTTTTCTCCCTCTTTTCTAACTTTATATATCCGTCTCTTTCTATCACAGTCGATATCTTTCTGTAATGATCTATTTATTTCTATAGACTTTGCTCTTCTTTACTCCTTTAGTTTAATATTTTCCTAACTCTTTTGCTTGCAGCTCCCCATCTCTTTATTACTTTTCACTTTTGACACTTTTCTCTTGCAAATTCTCTTACATATTCAACTGCTTGCACACCACTGTGCATCACGCTGGCTGCTGGCTGACCAATGTGACCCAACCAACTAACCGACTCGTTTGCCGTTTTAAGTGTATTTATTTGCTCTTTATTTTTATGACTGGGCCCCCGTGTAATTGACGCTGTGCGCGCACGGGAGCGCATTTTGTTGCTCGTATAGGAGAGCACTTGGCGCTGCAGAGCTGCTGCTGCCAGCGGGATTGAGGGTGGGCAGATGCAGGTGGAGGGGCTGTGCAAAAAGCCATAAAGTGCAGCTTGTTTTATTTTTCATGCCCCTTTTTTTTTTGCTTAAAAATTCTGCATTGCTTTGGCCTTATATTGTGCTTGTTAGCGTGCGTGAGAGTGTGTTTGTGTGTGTGTGTATTTGTTGTGGCTGCTCAGCTTTGCTCATTTTAATTTTTAATTAAATTTCAAGTGTGGTTTTGCATGAATATGCAAATGTTTTGCCTGCACTCGGTTGGTTTTGTAAATAAGACAACTGAACTGAGCATATTAATAAAATATATTTATTTATTAATCATATATTCAACTTGACTAGCTAGATGAAGCAGCTGCCAAATGTTGAGAGCTTCATAATTAATATTGTTAAACAAATAAAATGAAGTGCAAATTAAATGTAATGAATTATGATTGGCATTGGTAAAGGACTTGAAATGAAAACGAAAAAAAAAACCTTTATTTAATTAAAAAATATTTAAAGTGAATGATATATACAAATTTTATTAACTTATTTTTTTTTTTTTTAATTAAATTTTTGTATTTTATTTTTATTTTATTTAAAATTGCTGCAGGGTATTCTAAGCTTCCACAATTTGAACTTATAGTTCATATTGAGATGCAAGGCATAGAAAAATAATTATAATGAAGGTTGCTTTCATGATTTCACTTTTTTTTTTCCTCTTTGTCAAACGAATACCTTACATGACTTAAATTCAATTATTGTTGTCCCTTTTGGTATTCGTTGCATAAAGGAATAGTATACCGACTATTTGTAATAATTTATTTGATTAGAAAAAACGTTTATAAAATTCTTTCATATTTACATGTGTATTTATCAGAGTCTGACAAATTTTTCTTACGAATGTCAATACAATAATAAATCCATATCCTTTCCTATGCAAAGACTGAAACTGTAGCCACATTATGTCAACTTTGTTCTCTGACAATGCTGTCACCCATCACAACCAACTCTTACGCATTACGAAAAAGAAAAAAAAACTCCTCCCAACATTCATTTAGCATGCTCAACTTGCAGCAGCACCAACGCATATCGTATTGCCTGAATGGATGTGAGCCTAATTAGAGAAGCTGAATTCAATAGTTCAGCTGGCTGTCACGTTTTGGGCTTAGTTTTGAACAGCATTCAGCAGTGCAATCGCAGTTTGGCAATGACAATTGAAACGCCCACATTGTAACTCACAGCGGAAGCTAACCAAACCAACAACAAAGCAATGGGAAGGGCAGCTAGAGAACATGAAAATCATTTGCATGCAACACGTTGCCGTCGACACAAACAAGAGAGCTCCTGCTCAGTGGGTTTCGTGGTCGTTGGACGATGGTCGTTGGTCGTTGGTCGATGGTCGGCTGCTGTGCCAGGCGGCGTATGAGCGACGTGTCCAACGTGTCGCATGTCGCTTGTCGCATGTGTCGCATGTGCTTCAATTTACAGTAAAACAGTTGCCGCTGACAGCGACCAGCCGAAAACAAGTACAACTTGAGCTATCAAGTTTATTTGACTGTGGAATGCTCATGCGGAATTTGCCAATGAAAGAACACATAAATTCAGGAGAGGAAAGAATTTATTGACTATATACTAATTGTCAATGATCTATCTTCAGCTATACTATAAATATTATTTCCAATAGAATATCAATAGATAATAGATAGACAATCTTAAAATATATATACCAAAAAATCATCTCAATTTGAATCTCTAAATCTAACTCTAACTGACATACATTAGCTTGCAGCTAATATACTCTTTTTCGCTAGCTTGAGCCTGTATAAATACGCAGCCAACTAAACAAGACTGGCCAGCATGTAGTAGCTGCTCTATTTACGTGACACCAGGGCTGGCTTTATAGGTTGAATATGAAAATTCTAAAGGTAGAAATAAAAATTGAAAATATAATTGATTTAACAGTTGCTGCATTTATTTTATCTGTGACTTCTTTTTTATTGAACTTCCTATGTTAGCCAACAATACAGACAAAATGAATTATTTTTAATTAAATTATTTGATTTTGCAAAATATATTCACATAAAAAATAATTACAAATTGAAATTCATTGTTAAAAATACTTGATACTTTAGAGGAAAATAAATTACATCTCTAGGAGAATCATTACTTAATTTCTGAATTTTTATTACTTTAAAATATGAATAAAATATATTATAAAATTAAAGTAAAATTCATTTGACATAAGACATAAGAAATTAAAAATTTATTGGAAAAAGTTGTAAATAATTTTTTTTTTTTTTTAATATAAATATTTAAATATATTGTGAAAAAAAATAAATAAAAATTCTTAAAAATATTTTATAATTTATTGAAATAATTTACTAAATAATTTCTCATATTTATTCATGTTTTATATTTATTAACATACAGAAAATCTAGATAAAATCCAAACGAAAAATTCAGAAATTATTCACAATTAAAATTGTTATTCAGTGAGAATGTTTCTCTCAACTAATTCAATTCTTGTGCTAGACTTCAATGCTCCAACCCTGTGCTCTTGCGTATTGTCGAACGTAATCTAATTTGCGATATTGGCAGTCGAGAAAAATTGAGTTCGGCCTATGGCGAATGCGTTGACAGTTAAAACGAAGACCCTGACCAAGAGAACAGGAACTGATGAAGTGGCAAGAGTTGCAAGTGGGACAGTTGACCCATATTCATCTTCAGGAAAAACTCGTTTCAGTTTGACTTAACCGACATAAAGCAAAGCCAACTGATTGAAGTGAGATAGAAATGTCAGACAGATATAGATAGAGAGAGCGAGAGAGAGAGAGACAGAGAGAGAGAGACAGACAGAGCGCATCCTTCACAGGGCTGAAGCTAATTTGAGATTTAAGTTTAATGTGACTGCTGCACGAGTTGCACTCTTCAATTAATTCTCAGTTGATGGAGACGCATGGCGACAGGGCAGCAGCTGAGGCAATTGTAATTGCAGCCATGTTGCACTCATGTGTGCAACAGCTTCCAGTTCCACTTGCTCTGAATCATGAGCTGAATTTATTAGAACCAAAGGCAAGGCAGCAAACAGCTCAGTGTGGCTTTAGTTAGTTAGCTAACCACACACAACATGCACAACACTTAAATTCACTCTGAACTGTTGACCTTGGGGCGAAAGACTCTCTCGCTCTCTCTCACTCTCCCTCTCTCTCTCTCTCTTTCCACACTGTTCATATATTTGTTTGCATCTAACGTGTTTTCGCTTCAATCTTTGTGCTGTCAACGAGCGCAGCCAGTAAGCCATTCACCTAAAGGCAACAAATATTTATAAAAAAAAAATATTACATTTTATTGAAATATTGTTGAATAAATATTTCAAATTAAAAATGCATAATAAACTAGGGTCAATAAATAGCAACAAAAAAATTATATATTAATGTGCGTGCTAATTGCTCTTTACCTAGCAACACCTTTTGTCATTAATTTTTAATTAATTTTTTTTAAGTAAAAAATATTTAATACATTTAAATCAGAAACTCATTAAACCTTTTAAGTAAATAATATATATATATATATATTTTTTTAATGTTTTTTAGCGAAATATAAAAATTGTCTTAGGTAATTATTAAATATATCATTAAATTAAGCAACTGAGCTTAATGCAATCTTCAAAAAGTGGCACACCTTAAAGCGCTTAAACTAGATAGTTTAGTTTTAAAATTTATGGATAGGTCAGCTTCTGGCAAAACCAAAATTGTTGCATGAAATCAAAAGATAAGTTGCTGGAAGTAGTGTATGAATAAACATTTGATTTTATATATATAAAAAAAAAAAAATTAATAAAAAATAAAAAATAAAAAAAATTAATAAAAAATAAAAAAAAAATGAAAAAAAATAAAGTATATATTTTTTACACTCGAAATTTTATAAATTTAAAGTTTCAGTTATCAAGTTTTCTCATCTTATGCTTCCTCAAATTCATTTTAAAAATATTTACAGATCGGGCTAATATACAAAAAAATAAATAAAAAACTGACGATATATCAATCTTAATTATGTTATAGTATTACTTTTTTATATTAATGTATCATTATTTAGCCAACAAAAAAATAAATAAATAAAATAAAATAAAAAACAAATGGATTAAGGATCAAACTTTACTACGATTTCCATCTATTAGTTACAACTGCTATTGATATTAAAAAAAAAAAAAGAAAGCAAGAAAATATTTAAAAGTAGATAAGAACAAAATGAATTTTTTAAATTTTTATATTCCTATTACCAAATATGTGCTAAAATCTCATCTATATTAAAATCATGAAAAACTAAATTTTCTTTAATATATATATTTTTTTACTCCCATCTTACTTATCTCAACATTCTCTAAGTTGTTCTCTATTCCTACCCAACTAAAAGGTAACACTCTGATGCCCCACTCTAATTAAAACTGTAATCGCCTGTCATCATTTTGGAGAGCACTTCTGAATTGCTATAAACTTCTATTTCCAGGGAATCTTCGCACGTTCGCTGCAGCTGATTGCTGAAGAGAAACAAAAAATGTTTTTGGAAACTGCGAAGCGCAAAAGTTGACAACCGGGGTTTGTGTTTGACAAGAAAACTGATTTGTCATTGCCGTAATGAGCTTGAGGCTTAGCTCACCTCTCTATGAGAAAGCAAAAGTAAAGCATAAAATGCAATAAGCAATGCCATTAAGTAAAAGTGTAAGAGAAAGCAAACACAGGCAAACACACACGACACGAGCAAAAAGGGGAGATAAATCCAAACAGAGAGCAAACCAAGACCGAGACCAACACCCAAACTCAGACTCAGCTCTGAAGCAATGCAGTTTTCTCATTAGGAGGCAAAGCCACACGTGAAGTTCTGACGGTGAGTTGGCAACTAAAATTTATACATATATACACATGTGTATATATCTCGCTACGTGTTATGTATTTTGCTGTAATCTGAAATGTAACTGGGGAGAATGAGAGAGATATGAGAGCACATTGTGATAACTGCTGCTGGGATGCTCAACCAAATGGTATCAAAATGCTTTTTAAGTGCCAACTTCAGCTCGTTCACTCTCTCGCTCACACACTGAGCGAGTGTGCGGTCTGGCTTTAATGTTGATATATAAAATATTATTTTCAGTATATCATTGGGTAATAAAGCTGTAAGCTGCTTGAGAAAAAGCAAAAAGAAACACTTTAAAATTGAATTATTATTTCTGTGCAGAGGGCACACAGAGCTTTCAGCTTATGTTTATTTAACAGAAGAATTCCTTGTATAAAGCAAGATATAAATAGCTGAAAGCTTTCATTAGGAAAGGAAGCTTGATCGTTTCAGATGAAGCTTTTAGAAATCATATATCATTGCTTTTCGTGCAAATACATTGACAAAAATAGATCAAGCTGAAACATTCAAAATTCAATCAACATCAATAGAAGCAAAGAGCTTTAATGTGCTTGTAAAGCTGTAGATAAAACAGAAAGCATAGCGACTCTGATAAATAAAGCTCTTTGTACAATGATTACAGCGATTAAGCTCTATCAAATAATAATAAAGATTTGGTTTAATCTGTAGTCGAGGCAAAAAGAAAAGCTCCATGTTTATAGATGTAAGAGGGATTGAGGACATTTCTGCGTCATTATTATCTGGGCAAACAGTAATCTATTGACAGTTAAGCAATGTTGTAGAAGCAAATAATTTTGCCTGGAATCAACTTTGCATTTCAATCTAATTGAATGGACGAAAATTTCATTTCATTTCATTGTTGTTTTTGGGGTTTTTCTTTGCACTCTCTCTCTCTCTCTCTCGTGCTTCGGAACGTGGCTTTTATGCGCATTCAAATGATTTTAATGACAGCAATTTGTGTTTCGAAATCGCGGAACATTAGCTTTCGGCTTGCCCAGAAACAGTCAGAGAGAGAGAGAGAGTTGCTGCGCTGCTCTGCTCTGTGCAGCGCCAAGGGATAAGGTGTCTATTGGGTGGGTGTTAAATGAACGTGTTTATAACGCTTAACTTTCAAATTAAGGCCCAGGTTCCAGGCAGCAGGCGGAAGTTTCGATTTGTCAGTGGGTCACCCGGCGGGCCTTTTGTAAATTGCGCGCCCGTCTCGCGCAAAGGATAAGCCGCAGAGCAGCAACCATATATTCCCCTCTCTCACTCTATCCCAGTCATGGCCAGACAGTCAGGCCGTTACGTCATTATCAGCGCTATGTGCGGCTCATCGTCGTGGGGGCAACGTCATCGTTTTTAGCCAGCAAACAAATTCATTTAGACACAACAAAGTTGGCCAAAAGCAAAAGCAAAGGCATGGCAGACATGACACCCTATACTACCGCCATCTACTCCATCTCTCCCTCTCGCTCACTCGTCAGCCAAGTGTAAACTGAAATGTGGGTTAGTGTGGCATGCGGCATGCGGCATGCGGCATGTGGCATGTGGCATGGCTCGCAGTTTAGTTGAAAGAAATGTTTGTGATATCTCGTGGCAGGGCTACAATATTATCACACCAAGATTTTGATTGATGAGACTTTTGGCTGCCATTTTCGCTACTGCTGCCAGCTTCATTTCATCTCCCACCCACTCACAATTTTCTTTTTCATGTGGGCGTGACCGAACAAAACTCCCCCTAAATCGCGTCCAGCCGCGGGCTTTGATTAGTTTTTTTTTTCTCCCTTTCGGTTAACATTTCTTTTTCGATTCAGTTCTTTTGTACTGGTCTAAATGCTTAGGGTTTACTGTATATTATCTGTGTTGATTACGTGCTCAAAATTCTTATAGCTGTGTCCCATATTAACTGTTGTTTGAGCTTTAAATTGTTATGGAAACTATTTGTTTCAGTTATTTGCTCTTATTTTATATATATTTTTGTTACAATATTACTTTTTTTTGGGGGCTTTACGCTTGGGAGAAACATCTTCACATAATATAATTTGTTGACAAAAATTTGTTATTGTCTTATTATTTTTATTTATTTATTTTTTTATATCTATTTATTTCATTTATTTTTATATTTTATAAAATTAATATTATTATTATTTATTTTTGTTTTTTTTTTGTTTTTTTTTTTTATATTCATTATTATACAGCATTTAATTTAAATTTATATTTCAATTAGAAATTATAAAAAAAAAATAAATAAATAAATAGGACAATTAAAAATTAATTAATTAAATTATATTTTATTGTCTTATTATTTTTATTTATTTAATTTACTTTTTTTTATATATATATATTTATTTATTTTATTTATTTTTATATTTTATAAATTTAAAATTATTATTATTTATTTGATTTATTTTTATTTTTCATCTTCAATATAATACAACATTTAATTTCAATTTATATTTCAATTAGAATTTATTAAAAAATGAATAGGACAATTTAAAATTAAATCACATTTGTTAATCTCTCGTCTATAAATGCATTTGCATAATGTCTCTAGGCTTGACAATATTTGATATTAATTTCAGGCAATTCTGTAAAATCATTAAACTGTAAAAACAATCAAGGTAATATACTTACAAATTGCATAGATAGCTGGCAAAGTACATATTTTGAAATCCATAAATTAACCGAAATTGCGACATAAATAAATGAAGATTTTTACAGACGCCCCAGAGACACCAAACCGTGCTGCTGCTTCTACCTTCTTCTTATTGTTAGCATTGCAGCAACAACAACAATAACAACTTATCACGCAGCTGGCAGTCATAAAAGAGCCGTAAAAAAAATTATCCACATGGCTTGCAACATCAGCGCAATTTGCAGCCAGCCACAAAGAAATAACCTGCAACATATCCAAAAAAAAAAAAAAGAAAAAAGCCAAAAAGAAAACAATTCGAAAAGACAAGCAAAGCAAAGCAAAGACAAACACAAGATCTTGGCCAGCAAAAACTGCGTTTAAAAATATTTCAAAGTGTTTGTTTGCCTTTAGAAAAAGCGCGACACAAACCCAACAGCAACAGCCACCAATAGAGCCAACAATAGAGCCTAAAAATGTCTGTATATCGTCTGTTTTTTTATGATTTAATATGGGAAAATTGTGGGGTGGCGCTGACCAAAAAAAATAGTAAAAAAAAAACTATGAGGAGCGCTTCGAGGGAGTGTGATAGACTAGAAAATGCCCAGACTTATTTAAGTGAAGCTTTCAATAATTCAAATACTTTGTGAGTGAACTTTGAGAATTTTCTCACTTAGGAGCAAAATAAAAAATATTAAAATTTAAAATTTATAAAAATATATATATATCATTTATATAAATATCTATGCAAATTTATATATCATTTAAATCAGCGATAGAAACGTTTTGAATTACAAAGAAAATGTAATAATCTCTTGTTCCTAGAGAGCTAGCTTGAGCATGATCAAATTTAAGTTAAATAACTGAGAATCAAAATCGATGCAAAAATATGTATATATATATTATAGCTATTCAAAAAAGAACTATATTAAATCTTTGCTTAACAGCACGATCTTATATTTCTTGATTTTTTAAGAAATTTTCTTCTTTTTTTCCGCTATAAAAATATCATATTATAAATATTATATTAAATTATTTTACTATTTATTATTAGAAAATTAAAATTTTTATTTTAATTTTTCTCAAATATTCTCCTCCACACAAATATGCCTTTGCCATGCAAGCGCGCACAGGGTATAGCAAACCTTAACACATTGAAAAGTGGGCAGATACTTGAGCAAGAGGAACTGCTCGGGCGGGGCAGAGTGACTCACGTGAACAACATAATCGCACATTTAAGCGGCTGGCAACATTTTTGCCAACCTGCTCCGCATCCCCATTTTTAGTCTAGTCTATTGAGTTGGATGTCGTTGGCCCCAGCGAATATACAATGTATGCACATATATACATGTAAAGAGATGTATGTACATATGAAGAGTCCCGCTCGGTTTGGGGCAATGGGGCAACAAGTGTGGCCAGTCGGGGCTGTTGTTGTCATGATGAGAGACGTAATAGCCAGGTCTGTGAATGACGCCCAAAACAAAACAAAACTAAACTAAACAAAACAGAAAAAAATATATACATATATGAAGCACTGAAGCTGTTTACCTAAATATGAAAAACAAGAAGGGAGAAAATAAACTGTCCGGAATGTTATGTAGCTCTCTCTTATGTAACCTAGTAATATATTCAGAAATAGCGAGAAAATAGGTGAATAGCTGGCAATACAATACAGTTTTGTTGAGGCATGGAGTCGAAGAGCTAATCATAGATTTAAGAAAACTTTAATGTGAGACGAGGTCTGAATAAGAAATTATTGCAATAGGTATTAAATAGTGAAATAATAGGTTGAAGTTGTTTTTTAGAGATATATGTGTCAGCCACGAGAATTTTAAGTAATTGGTCTTGAGAGTTAGCAAAGCTTCAAATTAGTTTTACTGTGAAAAACTAAGCTTTAAGTTGAGTGACTGAGACATTTTTAAGGGAGATTTAATTTCAAGTTTTCAATAATAATTTACATACAGATTTCATTTTATTATTGCTTAATTTATAGCTCACAAAGATCAACTGACAAAAATCATATTCACGCTCTCTTCGAACAAGAGCCTGCGGTTCGGTTGAGCGGCTTGAGTTGAACTATTCTGATCTTATCTCAAATATTACTCTCAAAGAGTTTTTTTCTTTTTATATTATATACTTATATACAAGTGGAATCACTTTGAGAAATTATTTGAATGGACTTGAGATTTCAGGAATCTATTTCAAGGCTTCTTTAGTTAAAACTTTGAGCTTGTCTAGACAATTCTGCAGGTTTTTTCTTTAATTTGAAAAAAAGTTATATATTATTTTTTTCATTTTTATTTTTTATTTTATCGAACGATATTTAATTGGTTTATATTTTTAAATAGTTTTTAAATCTATATTATTTTATTTTATTTTATTTATTTTTATTTTTATTTTTTTTGAATAATGAAAACACTTTTACACAATTTATGTTGCATAAACAAAACTGAGCAAAACTCACTTGCCGGCTATTATGAAACACATATACATATGAATGTATATTTGTATCCGTGTGTGTTCCGGCATTTAAACTTGACATTTCATATTTCATATCATGTAATATATATATATATTTTTTTTAAATTTATTTATTAGCTTTTGTGCTGGCATTAAAGTTCCAAGAAAAGTTTTATTATTATTATTATTTTTTTTTTTTTTTTGCAAAGCTAAAGGCCTGGGCAATTAGTGAGCGACATTTAAAGTTGTTTGGGAACATTTGAGCGCATTTGATATGACAAATCACAAACTTCACAGAGCTCACAAAATTCTGGAAAAAAAAATTATGAAAAAAACTAGCAGCCAAAATATGCTAAGTGGGCCAAGACGTTTGCTGACTGTCGACTGCCTACGTCGACTTAATGAACGCACCTTGTGCCAAAGCGTTTTAGTATGCAAAGATTTTCAAGGCTGTTGCATTAATTAAGAGGAGCAGCACAAACACACAGAGAGCTAGAGATAGAGAGGGAGAGACGTCTGTTAAGCAATTGTATAATTAGTGCTCTCTCTGTCTCTCTCTCTCTACGTCTTCATCTTCAGTTGAGTACTTTGCCACACCTAACGCCCACTGTGTCAAGCATCTTTGTTGAATTTGTCAATTTGAGTTGGCGATTAAACACGAAGGTGTTCAATTACACAAAGTACAATAACAACAACAACAACAATAATATTGAACAACAAAAAGTAGGTGCAGAAAATGTCAAAGAAATATTTTCCAGAGCTCGAGGCGTGAACCAAAATACAACAAATTTATTTTATTGATGAGGCAAAGCTCATGGCTCGCAGCACTGTTCGAGCTTTAAAAGGAAATGGAATTGGAAATGGGCTTGGAACGTACTCAGCACTGTAAACATTTGTCCTTGAAGTTGTATAAATTTTTAAACAAATAATTTTAATTGTCAACGCAAATCTTTAGATAAGCTTTATTATATTTACAAATTAGTATTTATTTGAGTTTAGTTTGTGTAGGAGTATTTAAATAATTCTCTTCAATTTGCTAGGCATGTTCTTAGTAATTTTACTGTCTGAGCGAGGCTATTTGTTTTGAATGATATACTTGTACATTTCTTTGGAATTGCAACTTCTAAACATCTGTTCATCACAGCCACAAACATATTTCTTTGTGGACATAGTCACGCCTTCCACTTGTATGAAAATTGCGACGCAAAGTCAAATGACAAACTGCTGACGCCTAATGATGACACCGCAGTAAATGAGTGTCATTAAAAAGGCAGACTTATACTCTTACTTTTTCTTCTATTCTCACTTATACTTGCACTTCTTCGTATACTCGTAGACAAACTTGACTGACATCTAAACTGAAACATATGCTCCCTTTATACTTATACTTATACTTATACTTATACTTATACTTATACTTATACTTATACTTATACTTATACTTATACTTATACTTATACTTATACTTATACTTATACTTATACTTATACTTATACTTATACTTATACTTATACTTATTCTTATACTTATACTTATACTTATACTTATACTTATACTTATACTTATACTTATACTTATACTTATACTTATACTTATACTTATACTTATACTTATACTTATACTTATACTTATACTTATACTTATACTTATACTTATACTTATACTTATACTTATACTTATACTTATACTTATACTTATACTTATACTTATACTTATACTTATACTTATACTTATACTTATACTTATACTTATACTTATACTTATACTTATACTTATACTTATACTTATACTTATACTTATACTTATACTTATACTTATACTTATACTTATACTTATACTTATACTTATACTTATACTTATACTTATACTTATACTTATACTTATACTTATACTTATACTTATACTTATACTTATACTTATACTTATACTTATACTTATACTTATACTTATACTTATACTTATACTTATACTTATACTTATACTTATACTTATACTTATACTTATACTTATACTTATACTTATACTTATACTTATACTTATACTTATACTTATACTTATACTTATACTTATTTATACTATCTATATATACTACTCCCAATTATTTTGCACATTCGTGCTCGTGGTTGTGCGTGGGCGGCTTTGCTAAACGCGCGTGCTTAAGTAATGAGGCCTCCTGAAGAAAACGTTGAGAAAGATAAAGAACCAGCAGTCAACGGCAATTAGAAGAAGCCAAAAAGGATGTCGACGCCATGTCTCAATGAGTGGGGCAAGATTCGAAAGGCGGGCACACTATGGATGGTGGAAATTGGGTGGTTGGGGGCGTGACTGGCCAGAAGATGCAGCCAAAAGGTTAAACATTCAATTAACTCTAGTGCAGAGCCAGTTGCAAGGAAAAACTTTATTGCAGCCAAATGTTAGATAAAAGAAAAGTGAAAACTGTATAAAAACTGACCAAAGTAATAAAACGAAACGAATAGAAATGAAATGAAACGGAAATGAAACCTAACGGCTGCCAAGTAAATAGACAAACAACATTGGCAACAAGCCGAGCAGCCAGGCAACGGAGCAACTTTTTCACATGCTCCTACACCGGGCTAGGATTGGGTAGATGTAGATGTGTGCGTGCGTATGTGTGTGTGTGTGTGTATGTTGACTCTAGTTAAAGTTTATCAAAGCTACAATAAGAAAGGCAACAACAGCGCCAGAGCCATGCTGAAGCAACAGGGAACAGTAGCAGTAGCAAAGTTTTCCTTCGTCCTCACAGAGATGCAGCTTCTGCTCCTCAGTCCTCTTCCTGCTTGGCTCGCTCCATGCTATGCTTAAGTCGTAAGTCCTCTTTGGGAGTTTTTGACTTCTCAAGTTCAGTTGCGCGCTCGCTCGCCTAATGCCAAGTTATATATATTAAATAAAGAGAACACGCACATACGCAAAAAGGAAAAATAACTCCACACATGATTGCTCTGTCTCTCTCTCTTCTCTTTGGGAGCGTAACAACTCCCTCTCCCTCTCTCCTTCTGTTTGTTTTCCCGGCTATCGTTAGTTTACTTAGTTTATTTGATTCCTTGCTAGACACACATATTTTTTACTTAATTCTTCAACTGCATATAGCTTCTTCTCAGCCATAAACTTGCGAATGAATTGAAAGGTGTTTTTGGCTCACTAACACCCACATATGTTCCAACCTATTAACTGCTAAATATAATCTAAGTATCAGAAACTTGCTGTTACACATAATAAACTTTGCTTAAAAACAGAGTTGCTTAACTAAAGTTTACAAAGTTGGATGGTCAAAGAAATTGCTAAAAGTTTTGCTACAAAATTGCGTGAAATATTTAATGAAAATAATCTATGAATTTAAATATGAAATAAAACAGTTGAGCTTAACAAATTGCTGAAAATCAAATAAGAAATGGAATAGAGGTGAAATAAGAAGAAAATAATAATAATAATAATAATAATAATAATAATAATAATAATAATAATAATAATAATAATAATAATAATAATAATAATATAATAATAAATAAAAAAATTATATATTTAGTTATTAGTTTCTAAATAAATTTTACATTGAAATCTCGCTTTATAAAAATTAAATAATTCATGGATTTTTTTTTTTAATATTATTTACGTATTTGCTCTTATTTTATTTTCGAAACGTTTTTTCGATTATATATATATATATATATATAAATATGCATACATATATATAAAAAAAAATAAATAAATAAAATAAATGAATAATACAAAAACGTAATTTTTATTATTAATAATGCACAGTAAAATTTTTTAAAGAAAATAAATATAATAAATATATATATATTCATTGCTAGACTAGAAGATCATCTCACAACATGTTTTTGTATGTCAATAGAATTAAATTAATTATTTATAAAAAATAATAAATTTGTTATTATTTAGTCTTTTTTTTAAGTTTGATTCACACAAAGAACATTGTTTTATTTTGATACAATTTAAATAAAATATTATAAAATCCCAAACCCAAACAATAACAATGTCAGGCAAATGCAAGATGTTGACGTTTGATTGAAACATTATTTTCCAATTATTTTTATTACAACACTTTGGTTAGCTGCAAGGCATTTAGTTTAATTTACACTCTCTAGAATATTAATTTCTTTATAATTAAATTGTGAAATGAAAATTTATTGAATTTGCACGCATCAATATTCAGAATTTTGTGACATTTATGCATATCTTATGCGTATGCATGCCTTGACACGCTGGCATTTGCCAACGAAAAACATATACATATTTATAGATATATATGATTTCTATAAATGCATGAAATGCATTTCAGCATCTGTGTGAAATATGCTGACCAATAATAAGTTATGAGAGAAACAGAGAGAGAGAGAGAGAGAGAGAGAGAGTCGAATGCATTTTAATTTATTATGCAAATCGAAAATCAAACGAAGCAAATCTAAGCCCAAAATGTCTGGCCAACAAATTAAAAGCAAATAAAGTGCAGCAAAAATAGCAACAAATCAAAAATGTCGCCAGCCTCAGTTGACTAAAATGTCCAAGCCGATTTGCTCGACGAACCCTAAACAATGAACCACCTCGTCCCCAACTGCAAACAGCCCTTTCTGCATCAAAAAACAAGAGAGGAAAAGCTTCTGTTTCCGCATTTGGTTAGAACAATTTCCCAACAACAAAAGCCAAACAGCTCGCAGTCTAACGTAACGATGAAAATATTTGCTAAATCTAGCAAAATTTACAGCCCCATGGCAAAGAGCAAATGTCTGTAAAGGCTTGATTGCGTGCCGTTGTAATGGGTGGGGAACAGTTAGGGGTTTCGCCGGGCAGTTGCTGAGGGTAGTTAGCAATCGGTGCAACGTGCAGTAAAATGTAAATTTCTGTATTGTTGTTGCATCAAATTGAAATTTACTATGCAATTTGGCTTAAATAAAAGAAGTGTGACAGGATTAGACAAAGCATACCCTGTAAATCAGAAGCTTTGCTCCATGAAAATGAAAAATTTTTAAACAAAATTTTTGAAAATCAAAATCGAATAATCATATTTTAAGTTCACAAAACAATTAGGTGTTCAACTTCTGCTGAATCGAACAGTCTCAACTCAACTGGTTTGTATAAACCATATTGCTCATCTAGTATTTCTCAATGAATATTAATAGATCGGATGTACGTTTGCATACCCTGCATTCAGCTCAAGCACAGTGTATAAATCTTAGGGAACATTTTTAAAATTTGTAAATTTAATTATCTATTGCAATCTTATGAATATTAAAACATTCAACAGTTGACCGACTCTGAAACACCCTGTAGCTAAAAATGAAAACAGCTTATGGTAAAGGCAAACAAATTATTTTATAATAAATCAATAAATATATTCAGTAGTAAAATAAGCTAATAGCTTAGTATACAGTCAGCACAAATTATGTAGGGCATATTTTATACTAAAGAAAAAAAATTAATGAAAGGCTTGAAAGGGTTAGCATCAACTAAATATATTTTTATTATGTTCAACATATTTTTAGATTTTTTTTTTTTTATCTATAAAATGCATAGGGTATTTTTTAAATGCCAAGAAATTTATATAATTTAATAAAAAATATATTTTTTTATTTTCAACATATTTTTAGATATTTTTTTCTTTGGCTATACAATGCATAGGGTATTTTTGTAATGCCAAGAAATTTATATAATTTCATAAAAAATATTTTAATTTTTTTATCACTTCCCGCTAATATTGCTTTGATATATTATTCACAGGGTATATTTATAACAAAATAACACTTGTACAGATAGTAAAACAAATGCTCAACAATAAAAATCAAATGCTACACATTCTGTACGCATTGTTTAACCTATGTATTTACTTTATGGCTTTCTAGGGTATATTTCCCTTTAATTTGAATACATCTGCTGCAGTCAGGATATGCAGCCTGGCCAGCAAGGACACATTGTTTTAAGTTGTGGCACTTTTTTGGTTATATTTCTGTATTAAAAACTGTTTTGTTGTGTGTGGACCGTTAGACTGTTGATGTGGGCGTGGCAGGCAACACCAAATGACGCCATGTATGTGTGTGTGTGTGTGTGGAAGTTTATAACACACTTTAAGGCGCCATAAGCTTATATTGCACTTAATAGCACATAAAAAATGCTACGTGATAATGCAACAGACCACAAAAGTAGCCATTCGATGTGGGCAACCCAAATGCCCAGCTCGCAAAAGCGCCAAGGAAAAGTGCCGCGAAGCGAACATACTAAACTTGTTAAAGTGGCCACAGTTAAGGGCTTAACATAATAAGTGTTTTTGCAGAGGGAAACAGCGTGAAGTATGCAGGGAAATGAGTAATTACAGAGCTTAAGTGAAGCTTTCAAGATTTGAAGCTGAATAAAAAATTTGCTTGATATTGAAGCTGCATTTGCTAGAATTTGATTTTGAACGTGATGAGATGCAAGGGTTTTCGCTAAGAGAATATGAAATCATGTTTGAAGCTTGGAAATAGGATTCAATTTTCTTTGTTTAAACAACAAAATTTATTGGAAAAACTCTTGAATTGGAATAGTATTAACTTAATATTTTATGTAAGATATCGATCTGTTTTACTAAATGGAGTATTTTTTAGTATAAAACACAATTCGAAAAAGTTAAGGAGGAGGATTATAACTAAAATCCTAAAATCCTTAAAAAATAAATAAATAAATAAAATTAGAAAAAATGAAAAAATTGATATGCTACTTTAGTTATGAGGAAAGAACTAACCAAGAAATAAAATAAAATAAGCATTAAATAATATTTTTTTTAAATAAATTTAAATGTATTGATGATTTTTTATAGAAGCGGCTTTTTATTGGATTAACTTTAGGCATAAAGGGGAACAATTCAGCTCGGTATTGTAATCAAGAATTATATACAAAATTATATTTTACTGTTGCTAACAAATACTGAAACATAATTCTACTAATCCAGTCCTTTTTGTAAACATTCAAAAAGTTGACTTAGTAATTTTAGTAATATTTAATTGTACTCTTAACTTAATTTTTATTATTATTTTTTTTTTTTTTAGTATTTATTTATTATTGTTTATTAATTTATTTTAGTTTTATTATTATTATTATTATTATTATTATTTATTTATTTATTTATTTATTATATTCCTTTTATTTTTTATTTTATTTATTTATTTATTTTTAATAATTACAAAATGCAAATTTGTTATTTAAAAACAAAATTCCAAATAAAAAACATCTATAGATTAAATAAAAATATTCTCTACAAAATATTGCATACTTTTTGAGGTCGTTTCCCAGCACAACTGCTCCAAAGTTCTTTTATAAAAAAAAAAACAAAAAAACAAAAAACAAAAAACAAAAAATTAAAATGAAAATTTTTCAATTACTCAAATGCTTGCCAACTTTTCCGTCAACACGCCAACTGATAAATATGGTAGCAAAAAAACATTTCATTACACAAAATGTCCTTCAAATTGTATAACTATCTATCATCGAGTGGAAAATCTTGAACTTTGTTGCTTGCCCTTCACATCATTTATTAAATGAAGCTTTTGCTCTAATTGACAACTATTTGCAGGGAGAGTTTTTTCGGACTTCAAGAAACTTGGATGGCATGTCAAGTGTCCAAGTGTCAGTCAGTTACTAAGTTCTTGTTGTTTATCCAGTTGTTATTGTTATTGCAAGTCATACAAACAAGTGGGCGTGACAAGAGGGCGAGGGCCAAGGCAAGTGACAACGTATCGAGCTGTAAACAAAGCTTACAAACGTGGCCAATTAAAGCTTATCAACAGCCTTCACGCATCGTTAGAATATATATAAATACATATGTATATATATCAGAGATATATATATATATACATATCACATCAATCAACTAACGGTCAAGTGTGTGCAAAACACACCCACACAAACACTCACACATATTTGCACATTTCTGTGTGTGTTGGCAAATGGCAATTGGTTTTTTTTTTTTTCACTTGACTATTCAGCTGCAAATCGGCAGCAAATCAATTGACAACTTGAAAAGCAGCTAAGCATTTGTTGTCACTCACTCACACACACATACGCACAACCACACACACACACACACGAGAGCAACACCTATGCAAAAGCCAATCATTTAGTGAAGCATTCAAGTTAACTTCACTTGAACACTCAGTCATTCGGCTGGTCAGCACACAGCTGGAGCGCTAACCACGCCCACCCCTGGCCACAGAAGCGCCCCTCAAACATTTTACTAGCCTTGTACATAGTTGTCGGCAGCTCTTGTTGTTATTGTTTGTCAACCCGTTTTCGTTGTTCTTCTGTTTCTACTGCTGCTCCTGCTACTCCTGCAGCTTCTGTTGTTGTCTCTTGTGTCCTTTCGTTTGCTATAAAAACTTGCACTTTACTTTCCTGACTTACGGCCACAAAGTGTGTGTGCCACACTTTTTTATGGAGTTTATCTTGCTTGGACATGGAATATATCCACATCTAGAGTGGTCTTTTCTTTTTTCGATCGTATGCGAATGCTCTTGTTGTGCCAGGCTACTATCAGCTAGAGCTATATTCATAAAGACAACTCTTCATTTACAAAATTCACCTTCGCAATGCAATGTGCTTTTATCGATAGCTATAATATTTGACATTTTATTAGACTTTTAAATTTTTGTTGTTGCTCGAAACTTAAGCACTAAAAAAAGCCATGAAAAGTAAAAAAATTAAAGTATTTTTAAGTAAAAAAAAAAACTACATAATCCAGATCTAGGCACTAGAAAATTTTATGAAATAAAAGTGTATTTCTTATATAATTGAACTTTTCATAATTAACGTTTTTACTTGTTTTATAATTCAGGTAAAATTTAGCAACTTAATTTATAAGTAACATTTTTTCTATGTATTTTCAAGATTGTCAATTAACTCAGAATATTATAGTATTTTTTTAATTTTTTTTTTGTAATTAATTTTTATTATTTTGATTTACATTTCATATTTTTTTCTGCTGTTTCAGCTATTTTAATTTAAAAATATTATAAGTTTTTAATATTTTAAATGAATTCTAATATTAATTTATATTATAAATGAATATTAATATTAATTTCTATTATGTTGATTTAAAAAATTTCATAGTTTTTTTTTTCTGCTACTTCAGTTATTTTAATTTAAAAAATATTATAAGTTATTAATATAGTAAATCAATTCTTATTCTTATCAATTCTTATCATTTTAAAGATTCTTTTCTGTGGTGCTGTAGTGACTGCCAATCTATCAAGCTTCATTTTTGTCTGCTCTCTCTTTATATTCTATGTTAAGACTTTTATTTTAGTTTACAGTTTTCTTTTTTTTTTTTTTGTGGTTTATCTGTGCTAAGCTATGTGCCCAACAGCCCAACAGCCCAAAGCCTCAATTCCCTAATGCAGGCATTAGCACATAGTCTTACACACTCACAATCACACACACACACTCACACACACACATTTCCTTACTCCCACACTTTCTGTGTAATGCGACGCTCAAGTTTTGGAAATCCTCTAATTGACTTTACATTGCATTTGCTGCTGCTTCTTACCATCTTCCACATAGATGAGTTTCTATGACAAAAAAAAAATAAATAAATAAAAAAAAAAAATATATATATATACATATATATACATATATATATATATAAAAAAGAAGAAAACTGTATCGAATAGTGTTCAAACATGAACACGATAAATAAAAAACATACATATGTATAAGAATAAACATTACGGATAACCTGCGCGTTACCAAACATAAAATTAAAATTTCTCAGCCACAAATCTTAGGCCCCTGGCAGTATGTTCAAGCATGAACATGCCTCATAAATAAACATATTAAAAAATAGGCAATAGTCGATAACCTGCGCGTTATCTGAAGCCAAGTAATAAACATGTCATCCCTTAGTTGCAGCGACCAACGCAGCAAGTAATAAAAATGTAACGTGAGCCGTGAGAACGGCTTAGCGATCGAAAAGGGACACTTGACAAACATCTGTGCACTTGTGTGCATGGAATTAATTATTGCCTTCCAGTGCCTGGAAGTATTTTTAAGGTATATAAGCACTAGGATTTTAAGAAATAAACAGTTCAATTTTTGAATTCGGTAAATGTGGAGTGTTTTCTTTCGACTCTCTAACAAATAGCGATTGACACTGAGTACATGAGACTTGCAATTATTGAAGCTGTCAAACTTTGGCCCAATCCCTGAGCTTAGGAATTTTGGCGGTGGGAGGGAAAATGATGAAGAAGAAAAACTGTGTCTATGTGCATTAGGTTTGATTTTCTTTTTATTTTGCATAATCGATTTTCCGGGGCCAAAGCAAAATTTCCTGCGGCTTTTCATGACCGACTGAAAATGCAATGACTCGACGCAAAATGTTATGCAAATGAACACATGTAATGCACACACATAAATATATATATATATGTTGTATATATATATTTTATTAAGTATATATGTATTTGTGTGTCTTCCATTGTCTGCCAGACAATTATAGATATTTATGATGATGAGTTACAATTTTGTAGCTAAAGACAACTAATTCGGGCACAAAAGCCAGCCAAATTCTGTAACCCGCATTGACATGCACATGTTCTCAACACATGTAAAAATATACACATATATATATAGTCGTATCTGTTCATATACTTATATCTATAAGCTTGTATATATCAACTGTTATGCTGAACAATGGACCCAAAATATTCTTTGGTTTTTTTTTTTCTTTTTTCTTTCTTTCGTATTTGATTTTTTTTGCGATTTTGTTGCCCTTTTTGTTATTTCAAAAAGTGGTTCACAGCAGGAGCTTTGACAAAGGCATCCTTGGGGTCACGCAAACACGCACGCACACACACACACACGTTCACTCGCACATATATGTGGGTTAGAAGACTACACATATGTTGGTAATACTCTGTAAAGTTTGTCTTATACAATATTCATAAATTTGTTTTATAATTTTATAATTAAATATATATTTTATTTATTTTTTATTTTTGCAAAATAACTATGATCAAATATTTGTATAATTTTAAAACAAAAATTGTATTTTTTTTTAATCTAGTGATTTTTCAAAATATTTTTTATTTTCAATATTTTTTTCGCTTTATGATAATTAAATAAATATTGTCATAAAGCGGAAACAATATGAAAATAAAAATAAAATATATATATATAAAGAAATTTGGAATTGAATTGAATTATAAATATATTAATAATTTTTTTTTTTAAATATATTTTAATGTAAAAAAAAAAATAAAAGAACAACTAATGTAATTATTATAATTATATTATATATTATTTTATTATATTATATTATAAATATATTAATAATTTAAAAAAAAATATATTTTAGTGTAAAAAAAAAAAAGAAATGAAAAAAAAAAACTAAAGTAATTTGCTATATAAAATAAATATTGTTATATTACATTTCCCTTTCCAAGTTAAAATTTTTTAAAACGAAATTGGTTAACAATAATTTCGATTTCTTTTAGATAAAAACTAACACTTATGAAAATTAATATAAAATAAATATTTTCAATTTACACTCTGAATTATTTATCCAAACCTCTTAAATAAACAAAAATATTTAATAGTATAGTCTACAGAAAAGTTAAATAAGAATTTTTTTTTACCATCATATTTGTTCTTAAATAATTGCTTGCTTAATATATATATTTATATTTATATGCAGCTGCCTTACTTAAGTTTTATTCCATTGTTTTATATACAATATATCTAGAGGGTATAAGCATGTCTCTTCGCATTTGTTGCTGCTTTAGGTTTCTTTCATTTGTGACTACATTGATAAGCTGGCAACATATTTGGCCATTGTTTTCGGACCCTGCCAACAGGCCATAGATCTTCGGGCCAGCACTTGGGGGCATTGTTCCAAGTCGTTGCCATAAATGCAGACACTTTGCCACCTCCATTTCCACTTTTGCATTCCCGTTCAAGTTCCATTTCCATTTACATGACTCCTGGGCGGAGCAGTATCCATATTCGACTTTTAAGGTGGAGCACTTTAATTGCAGTTGCCTTTGGTTATTTATTGGCAATGCCTTGAAAGGGGAATGAAGTAACTGAAAGAGCAAGGCAAAGGGGCTGAATCGAAATATTTCAGCTAAATTGTGTAGCAAACAGTTGGAAGTTAGCTTAGTGAAGCTCTTCAAGAGAGTTGTTCAACAATCATGAAAACGTAGCCAAACTAAATGCAAAATATTAAATTTCATGTAATGCAAAATGCTTATTGATTGCTTGAATATATTATATTCATTAAACTAGGATAATTTTCATAAGGGAATTGATGAAAAAATGTGCTTTAAACAAAGAGCTCTAATTGTTTATGTAAATAAAATTAAATTCGCAGATTTAAAGAAATTTAAAGAATAAAAATAAAATGAAGATTTTTAAAAAGAATTTATATCTACAGTTTGTCTATTATATTTTGACCCATCTCTTCTCTTCTTTTGCTCTCGTTTATATCTCTCTATTTCTTTTCATATTTTGACACCTCTTTTATTTTCCTTTCGTCTATCTCTCTCTTTTTTTTCACATTTTGCCTTCTATCTTCTCATCTCTTTCTCTAGATCATTTCCAATTCTAATTCATTTTCTTCCTATGTCAACTTGCACCTTAAGAAATTACAAGTTCCATCGTCATCTAACAATTCCTGCTTTAATGAGCATCTATCAACTTCTCCACTTAATAACATATTTCGAACAGCATCCGCCTAGCTCCATTCACTTTAATTATCGTCGCCTTTTTTACACTCAGCCCTATTTGCACATCCTTTTACACTTTGCAAGTTTCCCATTTCAACTTGCTCACCCAATGTTTATACTCATTCATAGAGTGAAATGGGTATATTTGTTTAATGCATTGTTCGTTCGTCTATCGATAATAAAAAAATTATATTTTCTCCTCCTCAAATAGTCAACTGTGAAAACAAGTCACAATTCACAGGACTTGCAGGATTCGCAAGTGAAAAATCAGAAAAGTGGATCTTACAGCCTTTGGGCCATGACTGAGTATTCTGTAGTCGGTAAGGCACGAATACAACATTTTCACTTGTTATTTTTATTTTACTTCCCTGTTTTTTTTTCTTTTCACTTCTTAATTTCATGCCTGTGCGTAGAGGTCTATCGGGGCTTGCCATATCCATGACTTTATAATGTCAATTTCTGCACTTTTTGCTTTGCAGAGTTTCTCAATTTCAACCTTTCTTTTGCTTTGCTCTCGTTCTTTTTCCTGACGGCCAAGCATTTTTGCCTGCTTTAATTACGATTGTAGTATGTGTCTGTGTATCTATATTTATCTGGCGACCTTTAAGCTGCCTGAAGGCCACGCCCACGTTTTAATGTCAACTCATTAGGCAATGCTAACCATAATCGGCTATCAGATCCTTGGGGAACCGCAAAAAGAGAAAAAAGTTGTATATATATAGAAGAAATTGTTTCGCCAGGAGTCGCAAGTTTTTGGGGCAACGGACACGTAGCAACGCATAATTACAACTTAATCGCTTGACAAACAAAGCAGTCGCAGCCATAAACATTAACAGGCAGCCCAAGAAATTCACGGAAATATCTAGTTGAGTTGAGAGTCCTGTTTGTGGTCCTGGCTGATGGGGAAAGGAACCTCACACACACACACAATCTAGTATCTCGGCGTGCCTTAACTTTTAAACGGTTTAAAGAGCTGCTATTGCAGTTGCCACTCTCAACATGTTTATGGACTATTGTCCCTTAGTTAATAGTTAATGGGCGGTTACCAAAAAATAATAAAATGGTGCTAGCGAGGGGAGTCAGCAAAGTTAAGCTGGCTAGAGCAGTGAATTGAATTTGTTAAAAAAAAAATGCAAGTGAATACACAAAAGCATACAAATCGAAATAGGTATAAAATAATATATTTTTATGCGAAGATAACAAATTTGAGCTTTAATTTCTACTAATTCATTTTATTTTATTTTTTAATTATTTATTTATTTATTGCAGCTTTTGTCATGGACTCTTTAGCGCATGTTTATTTTATTATTATTTATTATTATATTATGTAATTGACAATAGCTTAAAATTTAACATTAGGATATATTTTGCAGTCCTGTTAACAATCAGTTGTGTATATAACATGTTTACTGCTTTTGTTCAATTAGGCGAACAAAAGCAGTAAACATGTTATATACACAACTGATTGTTAACAGGGCTGCAAAATATATCCTAATGTTAAATTTTAATATAATAATAAATAGTATAATAATAAATAATAATAAAATAAACATGCGCTATAGAGACCATAACAAAAGTTGCAATAAATATATAAATAATTATAAAAAAAAAAATTAAAATAAAATTAAATAAAATCAATTAGAAGAAATTAAAGCTAATGAATATATTTGTGTTTGCATTTGCTAATTGTCATTTTTTCTGTAGATTATAATTTATAAATCAATCTCATCATTTCTTTACCTTTACTCTCAGTTTTCTTCTCCATCACGACTTACAAAAATATTAAAAAAAAAAAAAAAAAACTTTTCTACAGGACGACAAAACTAACGTAGTTTTGACAGCTTACAAAAAAATAAAATTAATAAAATTAAAAATTAAAAAAATAAAATAAAAAATAAAATAAATAAAATTAAAAATAAAAAATAAAAAAATTAAATAAAAATAAAAATAAATAAAAAAAAAATAAAAAAAATATTTAAAAAAATTAACAAAAATAAAAAATAAAATAATTTTAAATTTTATTTAGCATTCCTAAAATTAACAAAAATAAAAAATAAAATAATTTTAAATTTTATTTAACATTCCTATGACATGCAAGATTTTAACATCATGTCAAATTTTCACCTCTTACACAAACACCTAATTTCACATACACCTTTCCAGCTGTCTGACCTCCAATTTTAAAATCCAACTACCCGACAACAATTCCCAAATTTCAGGACATGCTAGGATTTTTGTGTATTTGAATTTGGAGCTCTCAAGTTCCCAGGCCACATGCCTTCCCACAGAGCCACATCGGGCTCCTTAACTATTAACGATTATAGTCTTGCAGTTCTTTATATAATTTCAACTCTAATTCCTTTGTTCTTTCTATTTATTTGTATACATTTTTATCTTTATTTTATTTACATTTTATTTACTTTATTTACATTTATTTAACATTTATTTTAACAGTAATACACATTTTAAATGTAAGCCAAAAATATTATAAATTTAATTTAAAATTTTATCTGCGCTCTGCTGGCTTCTTCTTATCACTTCTTATAACCCTTTTCAATGAACTCCTTTTCCTGCTTACTTTTCAAGCCACCCTCGTCGCATCGTGTTTGTATGCTTCTCATCTTTTTTTTTTTTTGCAAAGGGAGAACATGCAAAAACTATTTTCATGTAGCGCACAACGCATCACTGAATATTTCATGGCAATTAAAATGTTAACTCTGTCAAGCGTCATGGCACGCACATGGACCAAGGCATTAAGCTACCTACTGAAATGTCAAGGCTCCGCATGCCCATTCCCCATGTCCATTCCCAATTCCAGCTCTCGTCGCTGTTTACACTTCACTCACACTCACACTCTCTCCCTCTGCTTAACCTCTCCCTGGATATGGTTTCGCATGCAACATTCATACGAATAATGTTGCGGTCAATTTCGTTAGCTATGCGTGAGTGTGTGTGACTGTTGTGCGCCCGTGTGTGTCTGTGTGTGCCTGTGTGTGTGTGTGTGGTGACAGGAGACTTTGATGAAGGCGTGTTGGGCGTGAGTGAGGCTTGGTTAGGTGGTTGCTCCCTTGTCGCGCAACCAGCCGGCACATGGCTTTGGCTTATTGGCATTAGCTAAGGATTGGCAAGGCTTTTGGCTTAGCGGAGTCCTGCCACGACCCCCTATGGCTGGCCCCGCAGTTTAACTGATTTGACAGGCGGCTGCGGGCAGCAGTAGCAGCAGCAGCAAAATTTGCATTGTTGTAGGTCATGAAAGCGGCTTAAGCCAAACGTTAAATGATTCAGCAGTCAGGCCTCAACTTCAGATTTTGCGCCTTTTGTGCGGGCGCCTAAGGGAGAGAGAGAGAGAGAGCGAGAGAGAGCAAGAGTTGAACTTCTATGCACATACATCAACATCACTTCATTAAGCGTATCAATGTCAATGCAAACGCAACTGCAACGGCTGCTGCAACAGCAGCTTTCTCATGCATCAATATCGCTAGCTGCTGGACCCTGGCCTTCATAACGTGATGTCAGTGGCATTAACATGCATCATTTGTCAAATTTGTGCTGGCTTCCTAACCACGTCTAATTGCCGAATCGGCGCTGCATGGATCATGCCACATTTTGCGCTGCTTGGCGAGCAGCGAACACTTTCATATTAAGCATACGCAGCGTGCACAAGCGGCAATTTTATAAGCAAAAGCTAAATATGTTAAGCCGCCATTTCATAGACAGCCAAGTGGAACATCATTTGTACGGAAAATAGCGGAAATTAGCTGGGATAAAAATATGCGTATATATATGGGTGGACTATTAATGATAGACTTCAACTGCAATTTCGGAGAGGAAATTGGATTTTTAGAAATTTATTAAAAACAAAATCAAAATAAAATACTAATAATAATAATTATTCTTGGCTGGGCTGTGACTTATGATGAAGAGTTTGGTGTGGAGCATAAGAGATTCAAAGACTTCAAGTGCACTTTTTGGAAGAAAATGAATTTTCATTTATTAAAAATAAAATAATAATAATTATGAATCTTGGCTCATGGAGTATAAAAAATAAATGAATTTTTTTAAATTTATTAAAAATAAAATATAACCATTTCATACTGGAAAAGTGTCGAATGGAGTACAACAAATAGGATATTTTTGCATATTTTGGAGAAATTAAAAAATTAATTTTTAGAAATATATTAAAAATAAATAGCTCTTGATGAAGAGTTTAGTGTTGAGTTAAATTAAAAGACTTCAAGTGAAATGACCAAAACAAAATGGATTTTTGAAATTTATTCAAAATAAAATAATATATTTATCATTTGATTCATGATGAAAGATTTTGGATGGAGTATAAATTGAATGATGGAATTTTTTTATTACATATATTTTTATTTATTTTTTATTAAAACTTAAACATAAAATATTAATAAATATGATTCTTTTACTCAATATAAAGTTAGATTGATTCAACTGCTCTTGAAGGAGGAGGAAAATTAATTGAGAAAATTAGTTTGAGAAATGTTAAAAAATTATATAATAATAATGTTTCTTGCCTGTGGTTCTATTGTAATTCTCGGCTGGATTTTTATTCATAATACAGACGATGAGGAAGAATAATAATAAATTGAAAGATTCAACGGCATTTTTCCAAATATTAATAAATAAATACAAATGGTTATTATGATGATATTTTCATGGTGATGATGTATGTAGTATGTGTTAATGAAATGATTTTTTTTTTTTTACATTTCTCTTACCTTACCTTACCCTACCCTACCCTTACATTTAATCATTTTCTGCTCTCTCACTCTCACTCCTACTGACCGCATTTTTAGCTACACGTAAAAATCAAAAAAATTAATTAAAATTAATTAGCCACCGCTTCAAATTGTTCAAGTTCGTCATTTGCTTAGCAGACAACAATTTTTTCTGCATTTATTAGCTGCAAAGCAAATAAGCAAAATGATAAATAAATAAACAAAAGTCAACAAATGTTTTACTGGGCTTCGTCGCGCTTTTCCATATTTGCCTAATTAAAATATATTTTTGCATTTGACATTCAATTTGGATATGCGTATTTAGAGCGTGTGCAAATCATTTGAATTAAGTGCACAAATATTGATTCGAGTGCCAGTGCAAATGTTATTTACAAAAATATGCCTAATGCATATTTACTTTTGTTTTCCATTCGATTTAAGTGTGTGCGTTGGCAATGTTAACCATATTTTTGCTCCGCTAACTAAATTGATATAAGCGTTGTAATTGAAACATTTTCTTTGCACTGTCAATTAAAATGAAAGTGAAATCCCGCTAAATGCGTCTTTTTGTATACCCTGTTGATTGTTTGCAATGGGTATACTCCACACTATTGTTTAGTTGCTGACTGAACAAGACTGAAATATGGCTCCAGGCATGCAAATCTTAGAAATTGACCAAACTTTTTTATATTCACATGCCATCATTGAACATCAATATCAAAAAATAAATAAAAATTTATAATAAAAAAAAAAAAATAGATTGAAAATATTCACAGAAAATATTTTCTGTTCATAAGATTCAGTATGGAACTTTTTATATTAAAAAAAAAAATAATAATAATAATAATAATAAATAAATAAATAATTTATAGAATCTATATCATAATAATAAATAATATATATAATCTATATATAATAATAATAAATAAATAAATATATACTAATTATTTCAAATTATTATTTATAAATTTTCATTTGATTTACATTTATTATTTTTAATTATCTAACGTTTGAAATGAAATGAATTTCAATAATTCTTATTTTCATTGAATCGGAAAAAATCGTATATATTTTGTTTTATAGAAAAAATATTTAATAAATAGAATATTTCTATATATATTTTATGTATATTCATTGCATCCAACGATTGGATATATCTGCTCATCGTGCACACTACCCACTGCCAGCACTCTCACTTGTTTCTCTAGCAATTTTATTATGAAATTATGCATTAATAATGTGGCATGCTGCACCCATGTGTCATGTGCCACGCGTATTTAAAAATTTAATGTGCGTGCCGTGCACCTCATGGCGTATACATAATTGAGCGAACAGCATTTATGTTTATTTATTTATTATTTTGCTGCTGTTTTTCTATCAATTAAAATGAATTGCAATGAAATACAGCTACAGACAAATTAGAAATGAATTATACAAGAGTCGACGTCAAGTGGGCATTTAATTTTTTTTATATTTCTTTTTTTTTTTTTTAAATTATGCCTTTTGCAATTGCATTTTATAAAGTGGCCTATCAAATAAATCGTTAATTAATTTGCAATTATTTTTTCACTCTTGCATCTCTTTGATATGTGTTGCAGCTAAATTCGAGTTGATAAGTGGATTTATGCATTTAAATCGCAGGCCACAAAGCATTCAAATTAAACTAATACAAAAGAAATGCATTTTATATACTATACTAGATTTGATGCAAATTAAATGAAAAGCAAGATTAATTTATATCAAACTATTTTATGCATTAAATGTTTGTTTATTTTTTATTTTTTTTATTTTATTTTTTATTTATTTATTAATTTACTTTTTTTTTATTATTCTATTATTATTATTTTTTTTTTGTTTTCATTAAATATTTGTTTATTCATTTTTTTTATTTTATTATTCTTATTATTTTATTTAATTTTTTTTTTTTTTTTTTTTTTTGTATACATGATTTAATGCAATGAAATTGTATATTTACCATAAAATTATTGGGAATTGTTTTTTTTTTTTTTTTAATAATAACTAAATCTTGAAGCAGAGCAAAAAAATGCATTTCGAGCGTTCTTTTACATACAAATTTAATAAAGTGAAATATAATATGGCTTATACCTTAAAAAAAAAAAATACTTGCACTACGTATTTTATTTATTTTAATTTTTTTGGTCATTTTTTTATTCAAATATTTTTAAATTTAGATAATATGGTTTATTCATTTATTTAAATAACAAAATATTATTTTTTTTTATTTATTTCTTACACATATATTTATCTATATATTTATATATTTTTTTCTTATATTTATTTACCTTTTATATACTTTTATTTATTTATTTATTTTTAAATTTTTATATATTTACCTTTACATATTTTTATTTATTTACATACTCATTTATTTATTTTTTTTGTATTTCTTGCAATCTATTTTTCATACACACACATGCAATGAAATCAATAAAATTGTAAATGATAATTATGCGACGTGGCGTAAATTAAATTGTTAAAATTATTAATGCAATTTACGTAAAATTTTAGCAATTAGCAATTGAGATTTAGTAATTATGAAATATTTCAATGCTAACATAAACATTGTAAATAATTGCATGAACATTTATTAAAATAAACGCTTTCCGGTAATTAGCGGCGAAACAAATTTATAAACAAATTAATTGGCGACAATTTTGCGGCAGCACAGATACGAAGGTACGAACGTGGGTTCGAACGAGGGTTCGAACTTCAGCCAGCAAGAGGCAGAAGCAGCAGAAGCCAAAACAGAAGCTGAAGCAAGGGCCATATATTTATAGAAAGCTGCCAAAAATGGGCTCATTAGAAACTTTGAGCGCAAGCAATTTATAAAAAAAATTTAAATAGGTGTGCATGAGAAGGAAAGTGATGAGTGCAGAGATACCCTGTATGAGAATCGATATGGAAAGAAAACGTTAGAGTAGGGTTTGGCATGAGAATGACAGTATTGTATTCAAATTAAATAAAAAATTTATTTATTAAAAAATTAAATTAAATTAAATATTTTTTATTAGAAAATTCTGTTATATTTGTATAGCCAAAAATAAAAATAAAAATATTTAAAAAT
>JAWNOS010000381.1:607500-671617 GCA_035045845.1 Drosophila buzzatii | reverse complement strand
AGGGTGAGTTAAGAGTTTTAAAAAATATATATAATTTAATACATATTTTTATTAAAACAGTTAGGTTATTTAAATATACTAAATGTCCTCTTCGAGCTATGTTGATTTTTCTAAATTTTAATTTCCTTTCTATATATTATCTATTAATTTTACTGAGCTTTACTGACTGTATAGGCTTGCTCCAAGTCATTTATAGTATATTTATGTATGTAGTTCAACTTTGCAATCGTTCACAATTTCTTAGTACTATATAAAAAAATTATATATTTTTATTTCTGCTTTCATAACAATCTAATGCTTGATTTAACAATTTTATAATATATTTCTTTAGCTTGGATTTTAAATAGATTGGACTTTAAAACAAAAAATCAGCGAATTAGATATTCTAATTATTATTATATTTTGTTTAATTTTTAAGTAAATTATCATTAACGTAATTGACAAGGGAAAAATATAGGTTAAGTATTCAGTTTAAAATATTCAAAAAGTATTTTAATATAAATAACATTGACCAAGAAAAAAATATCGAAATAAAATTTTTTTTTGTATTAACCAAAAAATACATTAGAATATTCTGAAAGTATTTTAATATGAATTAAAATATTAAATTTAAATTAAATAAATTTTAAATTAATATAAAATTTGATTTGAAAAATGCTCTCTAATTTTCAATCAATGAGAATTTTCGTTGATGGTGCCACGAGGCGGTCCTGAGTATTAGAAGGTTTGCTGACTATTCACTATATAGAATTTCGATTTTAAGATTTAGCAAATATTTATAAATTCTTGCAGATTGCAAAAGTTGTAATTTATTGTTTTTTTTTTTTTTTAATTCTTAGATAAATATTTTAGTACAAAATCATTTTGTAGCTTCGTTTTGTTTTTAATTTTCAAATATAATTATAATATATGATAGAAACCTTTTATACATTTATTTTTATAATAAGATATATATCAAATATTTAATTATAATAATATTGTTTCTTTTTTTTTTTTTATTAATTTTCGAATATAATTATATAAAAAAAAAATATTTACACACAAAATTAGAATATTGTGGTTTTCTTTATTTTTATTAATTATTATTTATTTTCAAATATAACGATATAAGTTTATTGATTCATTGTTTTTTAAATACAAATTAAATATATAATAGAAACATTTTTATTTATTTATATATTTTAATCAATTTTAAAAAACACTTAATTAAAATATGATTTTTTTTAAATTAATTTACAAATTTATTAATATAAAATTTTTTTTTAAATGAATTATTGCCACACTTTTTATTATTTACAAAATATAGATTATTATTACTTTATTCTAATGTATTTTCTTCCAAAATTTGTCCACATTTAAACCTAAACAATAGTAACTGATATATTCCACTGTGACAAGCCATCTTTACGAAAGTTCAATACATGTTTATTAATATTTAAAAAAAATATATAGTACAATGATATAGTAACTGATATATTCCGCTGTGACAAGCCATCTTTACGAAAGTTCAATACATGTTTATTAATATTTAAAAAAAATATATAGTACAATGATTAAATTATTTATTGCTCCTTATAGAAACTCTCTCTCTCTCCCAGCTACTCATTGAGTTAACAGAACAAAGAAAATACGCATTTACCTAACAGCCTTTATCTAGTCTTCTCTCATGTGCCACGCTCTACATACAGAAAATTAAATTGTTTTCTCTTGGATAACACAGATGATAGATAGATGTGGGCCAACAGCTTTGATTGCTTGTCAATTGAATTGTAAATGTATTTGACTGCTTAGTGCAGAGGACATAAAGGATAAAGTGAATATGGCTTATAACATGCTGAGTGCACTTGACACAGCCTCCGTTCACACTCTCAATCCATTTCACAGTCTTCCAGCTAAACTTATAATTTTTGATTGCCAATATTTTTCTGGTGAATTTCTTTGTGTGCGTTCGAGACATGCACACAGCATGATATTAAAAGCCTCAAATACACACACACGCACACATACCTTTAATTTGCTGGAAATATGATTAGGCTTCTTACGCCTCCTGCTGGCTGTCGATAATACAGCTGCTGGCTGTTGCTTTGACGACATTAGCTCATTAGCAGCTAAGATTGCAGCTGGTCATATTAACAATGGAAATTTTGGAAATTGTTGATTTCATTAGCATTAAATGCTAAATGATAAATGTGCAACAAGAGTGTCAAATGTCAAGACTCTCTCTCTCTCTCTCTCTCTCTCTCCTCTTTCTCTTCTCTTCTTTTTGCTGCTGCATTAGAATGCAGCTCACTCGTTTTGCTGGCTGCTATTAACACTCTAGTAACACGCCCGCAAACTGTCTGCTGTTGTTACTTCTGCTCCCATTGCCCCCATTACCCACCAGCTACTGGCCATTGCCTATTGGCTGGCAGCAACAATCTCCATTTTTCTTGTTGTCTCCTGCGCTCCTCGTCTGTCGCTCGTGTAACACATGTCGCCACTTAATGCGTTGAGTGCATGCACAATGAGACAACAGCTACATGTGTGCCACACACACATACACACACATACACACATACACACTTGTATGGAGATATAAATGTATGTGCTTGTGCCTTGAATCGTAACTTACACCAGCTGCTGCCATAGGCAAATGCAGCTTTTGGTTGCCTAAGTGGCAGCTAGAGGCAAGACCAAACTGTTATGGATTCTCAGCCAACTGCCTATTTCTCTTAGTTGGCATTAAATTATGGTTTAGTTCGTTTGAAACAGTTTCAAAATGATGCAATTAACAATGAAGACATATTTGAAGAGAAACTTTCTAGAACTTTCGTTTGAATATTTTTTTTGTTTATATTTATATATATATATATATATATATATATATATTTTCATTCAACACTTATTTATTTTTGAGTATATATATTTTCTTAATTCTTTTAAATTCATCAATCAGCATAATTATGTATTTGCTTCATTAAACCTTGTTGTTTGTTTTCGCCTTGGTTGACAGCAACTCGATTAAGTATCCAATAGCATTAATTGTCTGTGGTCTGACATTTTGTGTGAATCAATATTAACATTAAAAACTGCAACTGTATGTGAGAACAATGCGAACTTATTTATTTTGCCTCAATAATTGTATAATTTAAATAAAAATCTCCATCAGAATCTTTAGCCATTTAAAAAATTTCAATAATGGTAAAGAAAACAATTGTGTGATTTGACTTTTATGTTGTTTAAACTTAATATATTCCAAGTGTTACTTTAATTTAAATGGGAAGTACATAAAAAATATATGACACATTAAAATAAATATAATTTAATTTAAAATAAAAATGTATATATAGAAATTTTGCGTAGATGTATTTTTTTTATTTATTTATTTATTTTATTTATTTTTTATTTTATTATAATTAATTTAAGTTTTATATTGTTTTTATTTATTTACCTATTTATTTATTTTTTAAATTTTAATTTGTTTAATATTTATTTTAATTATTTCTTTTTTTACTTATTTTATTTATTTTATATATTTTATTTATTTTATTTATGTTATTTATTTTATTTATTTATTTTTAATACTTTATCTTTCATCTTTCATCTTTTTATTCCCTTAGGTCTCAATACAGCAAATTATTTATAAGACCATATATGTACATCTAGGCTTGGAAATACGAAAACCCTTTTTAATAAGATAATTGCTAATCCTTTCTTATAATAATTATTAATGAAACTGGCATTATTATTAGTATTCAAGAAAAAAAGTTAAATTTTTTTCTATTAATTAAAGCGTTATCAAGCTATTAAATTCATCAATTCATACAATTTTATTATATATTTAATATATATTAGTGAATATATATTTAATATATTATAAGATATGATTTTTAAAGACAATCATGTCTAATCGTTGTAATATTTTGATGTGATATTGATATTCTCTTATTTAATTATTTATTTATTTTTTTTTTTTGCGGCTGCTCTTCGTCTGCAAAAAAAAAAAAAAAATGTACTCAATTGTCGATGCTTTATTAGTGGGACTCCGAAAGAGAGTGAGAGACAAGAATAGCTTCAAGAAGCGTAATCCCACGCATTGCTCACAGAATCATTATAATTTCGATGCACAAAGAGCAAGCGCACTGAAAGGAGAGACTTGGAGATTACACGACACACGATAATTATGAAGATTTTGTATGATTAGAAAATGTTCGAAAAGCATACAAAATTGGGTTTCTTAAAAAAAAAAAACTTCAAATAAAAAAAAGTAAACTCAAAGAGTGCTTAACGCCCTTTGACGAGTTTGAAATATTATTTAAAGTATTTTCGAGTCAAGTAATTTCTTATATTGTCATTCTTTCCTTATCAATGCAATCAGTTCTATGTAGCAACCTCGCGTCTGAGCTTGGTTGTTCAACAAGCAACAGCAGCTGACAAGTTGACACCTGGCATTGCAATTGCTAGTTTAATTAATCGAAATATCCTGCAGAGAGAGAGAGAGAGAGGGAGAGAGAGAGAGAGATGATACTTCAATATAACCCCTATCACATATACGCAAAGCACACACGCATTTAAAACAAGGACCCAAAAATCGTTTTATAAATTGTGTGTCGAGTTGCAGATACGAATTGCCAAACACAACAATGCAACTGCAGCTGGGCAGGAAATTAGAAACATGGCCACTTGATGGCCATGTTTCAAAAAAAGACAGCAGCCAGAGTAGAGACAGCAGCAGCAGCAGCAGGAGCAGAAGTTGCAGCAGCGGCAGCAATTGCAGTTGCAGCTGCAGCCGTTGCTATGTAAACTGAATTAAGGCAATGGCTTGCATTTCCTGGACTAGTTCCTCGACCGGTGGCTGGCCTGAATGGCTATGAGTGTGTGTGTTGGCCATATGTGGCCGAATCGATGTTAAATGCAATCTATGCGCATGCAGACTGTTTGGATTTGGCAAACACGTTTGACTGCCGTTTCCGCTTATGATTTGCTTTCGGCCAGCTATTGCTGCCAGTTGAAACAGTTGCAACAGTTGATAGATGCGTTGCACAAGGTGTGAGTATGAGTGAGTGTGTGTGTGTGTGTGTGAGTGTGCTGCCACCTTGTAACCCGGCAACATATCAAAGCTGGCTTGCACAATAAAATATATACGAAAACTCAATTACCCGGCAGGCCAGAGTGAGAGTCGTCGTCGTAGTCAAGCAGCTCGACAATGGGGCGCCAGGCCTAGCAGCAGGACGTCCCAGACACATGAGGCAAGAAAAAAAAAAGAAAGAGAAATATTTTGCTGCTGCTGCAGCTGACAACGATTGAAGACGCAGTCGCTCCGCATGTTGTCCCACCTTGTTGGCCACAATTCCAGACTTCAGAGTTCTTACCGAGCTCTGCCAAAACTCAATATGTTTATGCCCAGAGTTCAAAGACTTTTCGCGCGCGCTTTGTTTGTCTTTTGATGGGGTGCAAATTGAAATTGAATTTGGCTCCGCATGCAGAGTACATAAAAGATCTCACACCAAGTGCTCCCCAGTGCCTCTTCCCTACGCTGCCTTTGCACAAAAGTGTGTGCGGCACAAAAGAAGGAAAAAAAAAACGAACAGAAAACATTTACAGGAAGCGCGCCTGAAATATTTTTGCCACATAAATCATAACAATGGCCATATGTAAAAGTGCTTGTTTGTTGCCTGCAACATGCGAGTGCAGCGCATGTTGCAAATGCCACAACGAACAAACAAAAAACAACAATCAAAATCTAACGCCAAATAAATCTGCGCTGAGCATAGACATCTTTTTTTTATTCTATCGTTGAATACTCAAACTGCTTTTGCGAGTGCTGCAAAACTTTGTGCCAAAGTTTGTGAAATTTGGAATTTATAAAAATTATTTTTATTCATATATAATTTAATTATAATAAATAAAATAATATATAAATATAAATAATTTTGTATGGATATTTTTAAGCAATATTTGCATTTATTTTAAGCAACTGAACTATAATTATAAAGTCTATAAAATATTTCAATTATTAAGCTATGATGTTATGTGAAAATAACCTTTAAGATAGATTTAGTATTTTTAAATAATTAAAAAAAATTAAATAAATAGGCAATATATTTAAAATCACACGCTATATGTCAATTCACTTAAATGGAATACTTAGAACAGCTTCAGAAATTAACCTTTCCTCTTATTTTTTGTAATTTAAATCTACTATTCAAAATACATTATTAAATAATATAGTTAATGAATACAATAGAGAAAGTAAGCTTAGTACAAAGTAATTGTAAACAAATAAATTAAATAACGCTATTAAAACAATAAAAAAAAAATAAGATACATTATTTTAGCAATTTAAAAATATTTTTTGAATTGACCAACTACAAATTAAATTAAAAAATTAAATAAATCGCAATATGGTTAAATTAAATAATAAAAATATATATATTAAATAATACAATATCTACGACTATGTCAGAATATTTTCATTTCTAGCTGTGTTATTGTGATTTAATATTTACAGCTACAGAAATGTATAAAGATAAAATTAACATTTTATATTATTTTATTATAGACATGAGTTTGAAATATATTGTTATTTAATTATTGAAGTTAAAATAATAAATGAAAAGGAACTTAATTATTAATGCAGATAAATAGCTTGCAATAGAATAACAAATATATATATATATATGTACATATAAATGAATATATTTTAACGAAGAATTTTTTCACATTCAACCTAATTATAGATAATAATTATTATAATAATATTTTGTTTAATCGTAAATAAGAACTTATATATTTTGTTTTTTTTTTTTTTTTTTAATTGTAGAAATTAATTATTATAATAATATTTTGTTTAATCGTAAATAAGAATTTATATATATTGTTTTTTTCTTTTTTTATTTTAGATAATAGTTATTATAATAATAGTTTGTTTAATCGTTTTAATAAGAATTTATTTATTTATTTATTTTTTTATTTTATTTTTTATTTGTTTATAAACAGTTTTAGATGCGTAGTTTTAAGTATAGTCTAATCAAAATTTTACCTACAGGCAAGATATTTATACTACAAGCAAAAAATTATACATATGGTTACTTCAAGGCAATTAGAGCATCAGAGTTTCGTTTATTTATTAAAAAATATGGTCAATGCCTTCTTTTTTGTATCCATTCTTTTTTTTTTTTTTACTTTGTTTTTGTTAGCCCTGTTGCCTTTCTCTTTTTGACCATAAATTGTCAATTTTTGAAATGTTTTCTCATGGCAGAACGAGAGAAATTTTATGGCCATTTTGGAGCTGATTTAATGCGCTAAGCGAGCTGGATTAGCCCGGGTCGTAAATATGCCATTAAATATGATGGAAGGCAGGGCGGGTCGTGGCAGGAGCGGGTGCGGCGTATACGTAATCCGTGAGCGACACTTGAGGCAGCCTTTTTCATAATTAAGTGTCGCCTTGTTGCATTTTGTGTGAGCTGTAAGCATCATTAAGACACGTGGCCGGATCATCATCTTCTTTTTAACAGCCACTTGAACATCACACGAATTTGCATGCAATTTGCGCGACAAAATGCGCTGAAGATGATGCCAGCGGCAACTGCAACAGCAGCAACTGGATAAGCCGCAAAGTGGGCGTGGCATTGTGAGTCGGGGCAGCTGATGCGCTCTGTTACCCACTTTGGCTTGCGGGCTGTAAGTTTTTCTGCACCGCCGGGCAATGTGTAAGCCCCGATGATGAGCACAGCTCGTTAAGAAGCTTGTTTCGTCAAGGCAACAGCCTCAATGGAAGCCTCAAGTGTTGCCGTTGCATACGCTTAGGCGCGAGGTCACAAAAAACTAGAGCTCCAAAACCCAACTAACCCAACAGACAGACCCACAGAGCACGCAGAGCCCTCGAAGTGGCCAGCACACATTAAAACCAGAAGCATAAATATCAAAAACTTAAATAGCAACTACATAAGAGTGAAGTGCAAGCTCTTTGCCTTACTGCACCACAATTAGAGTTGCGTGTAAGGCAAAGCATAGTTTGTTTAAAACATATTTATGTAAGCCAACAAATAGGGTATGTGGTCAGGATGGGTGTGCACAGCCCGAAGATATCCTGTAGTAGGTAGAGAACTAACTTCTTTAAGCATTAGCCCTTCCTTCTGTTTATCTATCATCTATCATCTACTATATATTATCTATCATCTGCCGTCCATTATCTATTATCTATAATTTTTATCTACCATCTATTATCTATTATCTTTTTTCTATTATCTATTATCTATTATATATTATCTATTATCTATCATCCATTATCAAGTATCTATTATCTATTATCTATTATCTATTATCTATTATCTATTATCTATTATCTATTATCTATTATCTATTATCTATTATCTATTATATATTATCTATTATCTATTATCTATTATCTATTATCTATTATCTATTATCTATTATCTATTATCTATTATCTATTATCTATTATCTATTATCTATTATCTATTATCTATTATCTATTATCTATTATCTATTATCTATTATCTATTATCTATTATCTATTATCTATTATCTATTATCTATTATCTATTATCTATTATCTATTATCTATTATCTATTATCTATTATCTATAATCTATTATCTATCATATATTTCACATCACTTTCAGTCACTTATACAGGGTATCCAGAAACATGCCACAACAGCTGCTTAACAATGGGAACTATTACAAAGGACATGTGCAGAAGAAGTGCATATCCTTCACTTGGAAATATTTCGCTAGCCGGAGGCTAGCCAAACCCACACATGAACAATGTAAGGCAACAAAATGTCAAGTGAAATGGTTGTCGAGTGGCTTTCCGTTTCTATTTTTCAGTTTTTTGTTATCTACATATAAATAGGGCAATATAGTAAATGACATATGTATGGCTTATGTTGAGTTTTAAGCAGCTTATTTAAGTTTCATATTTAAGATTGAGCTGACCATTTATGCGGTAATAGTAGATAGATAGATCAGTTTAAATATTTCTTGGAAATTTTGTACCTCAAATAAGATCCTAGAAATAAAAAAAAATACATTAATTTGAGGGTATATTCTACTCAATATTCTACATTACGGACCTAATGGACAGCAAAAAAATAAAAATAAATAATTATTTATAAAATAAAAAAATTTGTAAATACATAGATATGTACACATTTTTTTATTATTTTTTAGTTTTATATTATTATTTATTTTACTTTATTTCATTGTGATTTATAAAAATTTTTTAATACTTTTTTTTAACAACTTTAAATATAATTTATAAATTTATTTTATTTTATTTTTAACACTTGTATACGTAAATAAGTGAAATTGTTATATTATTTATAATTTTATTGTTTTCAGTATTTAGAATATACATATAAATAAGCACAATATTTAGAGATTTTTTAATACAATTTTTAATAATAAAAAAATAAAAAACAAAATTTTGCAAGCAACTAATATATTTTTAATAAAATTGAAGAATGAAAAAAAAAAAACAAAAAATCAAAATATTTAAATTAAAATATTAATTAATAAATTATTCGTTTCCAGCATTTAAAAAATGAATTAAATGAAATGAATTAAAATGATTGAAATAAGGGTTTCACTTTATATTTAACATATTTATTATTTATATATTTATTTTATTTATTTTTTTTATTATTTATTTTTTTTTATTATATATATATATATTTATATAGTTTTTGCTAATACAAAATAAAAGAATTACTTTGAATAGTACAGCATTTATTTTACATTGAAATATATTCATAATTTAGTATAATACGTACGATAATACGAGTTTTCGAAAGTGGAACAAACATGAATGTGAATGTTTATATTATGTTTTAAGTTTAAGTGTCATCATCATCAAATCGAAATGGCGAAAATGTTGAGCTAGAGTTGAGTACGTGCTTTCAGTGTTGGTAAATGATTCAAAAGGAAGCCGTTCAGTTCTGCAGTCCAGTGATTAAAGAATTGGGAGTTAATTATCCGTGAATCCGAATATTAGATAATTAGTAACCGTTAACAAAGCTGCCCATCGTTGCGCCCTGCCAAGTAGGAAATCGAGCGATAGTCCTAAAATTTAATGTCCAAAATTTTGTATACGAGAATGAGGCGAGTGTGGGCACAGAGTGCGGGGGTGTGTGTGTGTGTGTGTGTGGGGTGTGTGTGAATGTTAGTACATTCTGTAGGTCGCCTGAAAGCGTCGTCCGAGGATGCCAACCACAAACAGCCAACGTAGCCTGTGTCTTTGTGTCCCTAAGAGTTCGAGCCAAAACATCTCCATCTCCTTCTCCACCGACATCTCCACTTTTGTCCGGTTCACCATCTACATGCCCAGACCACCCATGCCGCCGCCCATGCCACCCATGCCGCCCATGCCGCCCATGCCACCCATGCCGCCCATGGGACTGGCGTCCTCCAGGGGCAGCTCTGTGACCACAGCCTCTGCCGTGGTCAGCAGCGAAGCAACGCCGGCTGCATCGATAATCGCTGTGCGCACCACCTTGGTGGGATCGATGATGCCACGTTCGATCATGTTGCCATATTCGCCCTTGAGTGCATCATAGCCATAATCCCCATCGAGGATTTCCACTTTGGCCACAACCATGGCACCATCGACGCCAGCATTCTTGGCTATTGTCAGGCAAGGCATGCGCAGGGCACGTCGTATGATCTCGATGCCCATGTTCTGATCCTCGTTGCCGCCCTTCAGATCGAGCAGCTTGCCGATGCAGCGCAGCAGCGCAGTGCCTCCGCCGGGCACGATGCCCTCCTCGATGGCAGCGCGTGTGGCATTCAGTGCATCATTCACTCGATCCTTTTTCTCGCCCACCTCCACATCGCTGGAGCCGCCGACACGCAGCAGTGCCACGCCCGACGACAGCTTGGCCAGACGCTCCTGCATCTTCTCCTTCTCATAGCCCGAGGTAGACTCCTTGATGGCATCGCGCAGATTCTCAATGCGCTTGTCGACCATCGCCTTCTGACCATGGCCCTTGAGCAGCATGGTGTCCTCCTTGGTGACCACAATTTCGCCCACGCGTCCAAAATCACTGACCTTGATGTCCTCCAATCGCACCATGTTCGCCTCATCCCCAAAGACCAATCCGCCCGTGGCAATGGCCATGTCCGCCAGCGTCTCCTTGCGATTGTCTCCAAATCCAGGCGCCTTCACGGCGCACACCTGTAGTCCGACCTTCAAGCGATTCACGACCATCGTGCTTAGCGCCTCGCCTTCCACATCCTCGGCAATGATGACCAAGGGTTTGCGCTGAGCATTCGCTAGCTCCAGGGCGGGCACAATGCTCGTGGCGGACTTGATTTTCTTCTCGCAGAAGAGCAAGAGGGCATCCTGGAACTCCACTTTGGCGCCCTTGGAGCTGTTGATGAAGTAGGGGGAAATGTAACCCCTATCGAACTTCATGCCCTCAATCACTTCCAGCTCATCGTTCATGGTCTTGCCATCCTTGACGGTAATGACGCCCTCGCGTCCCACCTTCTTGATGGCCTCGCTGATCAGATTGCCCACGGACTTGTCCCCGTTGGCTGAGATGGTGGCCACCTGGGCGATCTCCTCGGGCGTGTTGACCGGCCGTGACATCTTTCTTAGATTCTCCTTGACCGATTCAATGGCCAGCATGACGCCACGCCGGATCTCTACGGGATTGGCGCCGCGTGAGATCTTATCGAAGCCCTCCTTGGCAATGGCACGTGCCAGCACAGTGGCCGTGGTGGTGCCATCGCCGGCCTCCTCATTCGTATTGTTGGCCACATCCTGGACGAGCTTGGCGCCAATGTTCATGAACTTATCCTTAAGCGCAATGGATTTAGCCACCGTGACGCCATCCTTGGTTATCTTTGGGGAACCCCAGCTCTGCTCGATGATCACGTTGCGTCCCTTGGGTCCCATGGTGACGGCCACAGCATCAGCCAACACGTCCACGCCCTGCAGCATCATGGCCCGCACCTCCGGCCCGAATTTCACATCCTTGGCATAGGCGCGGCACAGCTCGCGGCCCATCAACTGGTAAGCGAGACTCGATCCGCGATGGAATTTGGAACATTTCGAAAGCATACGCAACATTGCTGAACACTGGAAAGATATTGGAAAAAAAACTCACTCAATTTGTATGCCGCTCTCTCGCTCTCTGTCACGCTCTCACTCTCATTTATTTATGTGAATAAAAAATACCTTATATGTGGCCAGTAATATCTGTAAAATATTGGAAAATTATATTCGGTTGTTGTATGTCTCTGGGCGTTGTTGACGCTGTGGAAGCAGAACCTAAAATGAATTTTTCAGATAAACTTCTATGAGCTATTTGCTCAAGCTTTGGCCATGGCCTGCTCTGCTCACTTCATTGACGTTAAAGCAAGGGTTGCTTTGACCAGGGACTCATAACCAGAATTTGACTTTGGATATTCAAGCAAAAAAAAATTAACGAATAAAAAGTGTGGACTCACTTCAAGTGTGAGCGACTGCAGCTGACAGGAAGCCGACAATGGAAAATGACATTGACATTAAAGCGCAAAATGAGAGCGCAAAATGAGAGCGCAAAAATGAGCAGCGTAAGCAAGAAATTTCCAATATTCTCCTTCCATCAAGTTGTTTGTTCTTGCCTTTGATCCCGGTTGATGGCTATGTGTGCGTGTGATCTCAGTTTACATGCGTGTGGGTAGGTTGTCTGCACGACTGAGCATGTTGCATGCGCATGCAGCGTGTGTGATTGAGTGGATTGTCGCTGTTAAGAGCATGATGTATGTATGTATGCATGTATGTTCATACACATGTATATATTCAGTAGCCATTTACGCTCTCGCCTCTGGTCCCGTTTCATACGCTGCAGCAGAAGATGAAGTCAGCGGGCGTTGCCAAATGAGCACGAATTGTGTAAAGAGCGAGTGTGCTGAACTGTAATTGTCATAAAATGCAAATGCGTTCACTTCACACTCGCCAATTTACGCTCTTTCTTTATTCGCTCTTTATGTGCTTGCCCGTGTGTGTGTGAGCGTGCAGGCAACATAGCTAAGCAGGGAATAAACAGCATGAGCACTCACTCACACGAGTGGAGCAGCTAATTCACATATTTTCGTTATCCATTTGCGCCGTTGTTTTACAGCAGAGCGAGCGCTGCAGGCAGCGGCTTAAGTCACATAGCTATCGCACTCACTCTACCACAGAGAGCATTTGTGAAACGTTCATTCATTGGTATAGTGGAATGTAAATGCCTTTGCATTTCCTTTGTCTTTGATTTCAATTTGTATGTTTGCCATAATATGTATGTATGCGAGCATATCAGCTGAAACTCTGAGCATAGAGCAAACAGCATTGAAGCGTTGAGTGATTGGGCGTTGCAGTTGTTGAGAGCATTATAGTTTGCTCGTATGTTTACAGTAGCCATTTGCAACTTTGCTTTTGATCTCGCTTCACATGTTGCTGTAACAGAGTAAGGAGTGCGGGGGAGCAGAGGCGACTCAATCGTTGCTGGATATCCATCTCGCTTACACTTACGCTTGTAGAGTTCCAGTAGAGAGGATTTGAGAACAATGTAGAAGAGTGCAGACAGAAAGAGTTTGAGTGAGTACAGTGGAACTAACAAAAGAGTAGTTATGTATATAAATGGAGATGAAAATGATTTAGACGAGAGTTCGTTGTTGTGAGCGGTTGGGTAATTCGCGCGCAAGTGTCAACATTTTTCAAATAAGTTTGAAAAATAATTGATGCATAAATTCTGAATATGTTAAACTGTTCTAAACGTGTACTATCTAATAATTAAATTCGAATGCTCGAACTCATGGCTTGTGTCTTATGGCAACAAATTTTAGTGAACAGCTGCCTGACACTTTGCAGGTAATTAAAAGACAAATATTGGTGAAGGGTTTTCCAGCTGGCCGGGAGCTGGCAGAGGATGTGGGGTGGGACGAGTGATGCTCGGGGCGGGGAGCGCTGGCTTTGACTGTTAACGCCCACATTGAGCCCATTTTGCAATTTAAATTTTCATGAACAAGCGCCGCCATTTGTCGCTGTCGTCTTCGTTGTCGTTGTCGCTGTCGCTGTCCTTGGCGCTGCCCCCCAATCCGCCGCGCTGAGCTCCCTCTGCCGTTCGCCGCGCATCCTTAACAGTTTTCAATTTGCCTGGCCGCTTGTAAGCGCAGCTGACAGCGCACGACTAGAGCAAAAACAAAGAAGAGGAAGAAGGAAGAAGAAACACATTTGAAGCAGCGCGATATCAAGCAATGCCATGGGGTTTACGCCGGGGGCTACGCGATACGCGATTTGCCTTTCATTGTATTATGGCCGCTTGTCGCTGGCTCGCACATTTTTACGACCATTTAAATGGTTTTCGCTTTTCGGTTACAAATTTGTCACGCAGCCCCCGTTGCGCCCCAACGCCGCCGCCGCCGCCGCCTCCTGGCACACCTGTCGACAGGGCCATTGAAAGCAGGTGGGTTAAGAGTGGCTTAGATAGGAACAGTAAGAACACTTACATTGGAAGCCAAGTGCAGTGCATTACAGATTGAATCCGGCTACTATTTATTCAGCTGAGTATTTGAAGGAATTGCGGCTTCAACTGTTTAGCTTAAGTTGTCGGCAGAACATGCTAAGAAGCTGAGAAAGCTTGACTCTAGTTCTTCTTCTGTTTGAATATCTACAGAAATTCTCATTTTGCTAGAGAAAATGTTTGAAAAAAAAAAATATACCTTGAAGTTCAGAACAATGATAAACTTATTCAATAAAAAATATATATATTATTAACTTAAACTTCTTTGTATTTAAAAAAATAATAACTATTTTGTTGTATATATAACTTTTTTTTTAATTAAAAATGTCTGTTTAATAATAATAATAAATCATTTGTATAAATTTAAAATGTTACATTATTTTATTAATATAATTTGTTGTATATATTTATATCATTTAGAAGAGCAATGATCTCTAAAAGTAATTCAGAAATGTACATATATCGCAAATACATAATTTTAATAAAAAAATAAAAATAAAAAAAAAAACAATTAGTTAAATTTATTTAATTACAATTATTTATTATTATATATTTAAATTAAATCATATTAGAAAAAAAACCTTTTTGATATAAACTTGATAAAAATTATTATTATTATTTTTTTTTTTTAATATAATTAAATTATTATAAAATATTATAATTAATAATTTAATATATATTTTTTATAAATATAAATCATTCTCATGTTTTCTAAAACAACTAATTAAATTTAAAATTCATTGCTGCAGAAAATGGTATATATTTATAAAAAAAAAATAAAATATGCTTTCAATTATTAAAAATTATTTATTTAAATTAATAAATTATTTATTTATATCATAAAAAATGTATATTATGTTTTCAATTACTAAAAATTATTTATTTAAATTAATAAATTATTTATTTATTGCATATAAAATGTATTTTACAATATTAAAAATAAGTTTGAAAAATACACAGAAAAATATAATACAAATTAGAATGAGACTTAGTTAGCAGAAATTTTGTTTAAATATTTTAATTTTACAAATTTTTGAAACTTTTTATTTTTTTAAAGTATTTTAATAGTATATCATTTGGATAATTTTAATATTATTTATTCCCTCTCTTAAATAAAATGTAAATACAGTTTGACTAACATATCATGAATGACGAACAAGAGAATACAAATATTTTATGTAAAAAAAAAATATGAATAGATTTAGTCTTTTTATATATTTTATTTTATTCTTATTTTTATACCCTGAACCCATTGAAAATGGGAATTCAGGGTATAATGGTTTTGTGAAAATGTATGTAACAGGCAGAAGGAGACGTCGCAGACCCTATAAAGTATATATATTCTTGATCAGCAGAAAAAAATAAGTTGATTGAGCCCTGTCCGTCTGTCCGTCCGTCCGTCCGTCCGTCCGTCCGTCCGTCCGTCCGTCCGTCCGTCCGTCCGTCCGTCCGTCCGTCCGTCCGTCCGTCCGTCCGTCCGTATGAACGTCGAGATTTCGGAAACTACAAAAGCTAGAGAGCTGAAATTTCACATGAACACTCATATGTTAGGTACGCAGTACGAGTTTATTTTGTTTTTTCGATAACTCATCCCATTTCCAAATTATCGATAAAAAATCGAAAATTCGTTTCAATTTTTTTGGTTTTTTGAGCATAGCTTCTACACCGTTTTAGCTAAAGACTTCAAATTTGCATATTTAGATAGATATTATGAATACGCAGATTATGTAATTTTTGGATTTTGGATGCCACGCCCCCTTCGCCCACAATTTGCAAAAAACGCATTTCAAATACTAGAGACTTGAAATTTGGCACATAGATACATTTAGATATTCTTAATCTACTCTGAAAATTTCATCAAGATCATGCATCTAGAAATGGAGTTATAAGCGTTCAAAGTATAGCCCAACCCACCCCCAAGCCACGGCAGCAACTGCGCGGTTAGCAGAGCTCGCGCTCATGCGATCGTAAAGAAGAAGAGTATCACTTTTTTTGCAGGGTTCAGGGGATCTCGTAGTCGAGCCGTCTCGACTAGAGCCTTCTTACTTGTTATATATATATTTATAGTATTTCTAACTTTAATTTGACGGTCAGTGTAATGAAACTCGTTCTTTCTCTCTCTCTCCCTTATATTTTTTCTTTCTTTCTGTTTCTTTTTCTCTGCACATCTTCAATTTTTCCATCGTTTTATCTTTCTTTACAATTAAAACAATCATCTATCATGCCTGCTCTGTCTCTCCTTTGTGTGCCTATATTTTTTCTTGTTTTTTCCATGATTTTTTTTATTCTCTTCCACTTTTTTCTTAATCCAATTATCTTTCTTTTATACTACATATTTTTTTGTCTCTTCTCTAACTTATCTTCTTTTGTCAACTTGTTTTGGTCTATTGTCTGTCGTTTTGTTTCACCAACTTTATATTCAAGGCTTTCTCCATGGCTAAGCTGTTTGCATATTTATCTCCTGCTGAAAGTAAAAAGTGAAATTGAAACATATTTTTTTTAGTCATTTTATAGTTTTTTAGGGCAACATAACAAGTATGAAAAAGGAATTTGCAAAGGAATTTCACAATTTTTGAGTTAGAGATTAACCTTGTCGACGAAAGCTTTCGAAAATTATTTAAAATAAAATAAAATATTCAAAAATAATTCAGTCTATGATAACTGCAGTACTATAAAATAATAAAATGTATTGATTTATTATTTTATTACAAAATAATAAATAAATAAATGTTTGACTGAACTATAAAATAATAAATAAATAAGTTTTATACTGAATTATAAAATATATTTATTTATTATTTTATTTCAAAATAATAAATAAATATATTTTATACTGAACTATAAAATATATTTATTTATTATGTTTATATATATATTTTGTTCCTTTGTTCTAAAAGTTGACAAAAATTTTAGTATTCATCCGTTTTAGGATTATCAAAAATTTTAAATTCATGCTTAAGGGGCGTGAAAAATTGGAGAACTCTATGTCTTCAATAGTCCTATTACTAGATAAGACGTTTCGGGAATATATTCAATCAGCAATTACATATTCCATATTTCAAGCCTCTGGCTTGATGTACGAAGAAGCTGTATGAATTTTTCAAAATATTTTTTCATCTTTCTCTCTCCGAGCATGTGCGGATAACATATTAGACTGATCACAATTCATTTGAAATAATATTCTTATCAAATTACTATTATACGTATTCTGATGATATTATATAAATGGTCTACATTCATAAAGGTCATTCTGTAAAGGTCTTAGCCAATCTGCAACTAATTGAAATTAACATTTAAAATGGTTAACTGAGACGTATTTAATTATGAATTGCTGCTTAACTTCAGTCCTGCCAGCTCCTTGCAGCCTCTATCAATTTCACTCACACACAGACAGAGATAGAGAGGGCGAATTAGTCCAACTGATGCATCTTATTCAATTACAAGGGCTCAAATTAACGGGCATTAACATAAGCAGCAAAGGCAACAGCCCGCCCAGTGGGGCGAAGAGCACGCATCATTAGGAAAATGGCAACGAAATTATAGAAATTACGAGGCGCATAGCTGGCCTGGCGGTAAATGAGGCGCATTTATTTGAATGTAATCCATTATGAAATCGCATAATGAAGAGATTAGCACGCATGCGAGCCGCAATTAATAAATGACCCGTCCGTGCGCAAAAAAAAAAAAGAAGAGAGAACAAAATAAACCAAAGGCCAGGCTAAGAAAAAACTTTTGTCTAAGGCCAAACTGCGGCTGTTCGCGTGTCCGACCAAAGAAACCCAATAAATTAGTACAAAAGACGGCAATCATTAGTTTGGCGATGCCACGCATATGACGCCCAAATATAAATCAGTTCTTAAAGCAAACTGAAAGCCAGTCCAACAGCACCTGCTCTCACAACAGACAATGGGCGCAACTCATTAAATTGTTGACCCACAAAAAACAGCCTTAGCAAGCAGTCTTCGACTGGGAGATGCCCTCTAAGTATTGCTGATTACATAAATCATGTTCTTCATTTCAATCGATTTCAATCTCGAACTCGAGCTCCTCAAAATACATGTTTATCCGAAAAATAAGATATCAAATGCTATAAAAAATTATCCATATAAATCTAAATTAATATAAATGAAAATTTGGAGACTTTAGCTTTTAGAAGTTCGAGAAGCAATTTTATAAATAAATTTCGCTTACGTTTGGAGTGTTTAATCGATTATAATAAAACGGAAATAATTATCGATTTTTTTCTTCAAAACAAACTTGATCTGGGCTTGTTATAATGTGAGATTTAATAATATTTCCAAGTGTTATATATCCCGAAATTGATGACAGGCAGCCAGACAGGCAGATAGGGTTAAATCAATTCAGCTTTGAAGAGCACGTTTATTTGCCGATCTATAATATATATATACTTTATGTGATCTATCACATCCTGCCTGTTACATAATTCTTAGTCAAACCAATATACCTCAAATTCTTACTTTAAATTTCCAATGTGTTCAGCGTAAAGCAAAAATCTCATAAAAAAGAGTTGAAATTTCAATGCCTGCTTATTAGACCATCAATGGATGGCCAGATTTTAATAGCTCTATTCAAAGTTTCCACAAAACACTTTGCACTTCATTAAACTTTCTGACTTTAACTGAGCAGCAGCGGCAGCAGCAGCGGTAGCGGCAGCCGCCCAGCTGTGCGGCCCAGCAAAAGATATCTTCTTGGCCGTCTTTTGGCCTCATCGATAATTAACCGCAGAAACTTGGCAAACAAAGCACTAGGAGAGGATGCTGTAGGGGGGAGGTGAGGCAAGTTACGAGCTTAATGGCTGGGCACGAAATTTAATTAAAAATGCGTCGTTGCTCTTATTTAAAGATGAAATTGAAAGTGAAAATGAAATGGCTTTCGAGGCATTCTTTGAGGGCAACCTCTAAGCGGCTTTTGGCCTACTTTATGCGGGTACTTTTCGATTTCGGGTTGACTTTGCGGGCAAAAGGCACAGGAAATTCATGGATTAGGTGAAAATAATCAAAAGTAACAGGTGGGCGGGCCACTCACTAGATTATTTCCAATAATAATTGACTAAATTTAGACGGTCCAAAAGGGTTTCATGACTTAAGCACTTTTGTTTCATTTACTTCCATTTCTTTCATGTAAATTACATTTAATATTTATTCGCTTTTGGCTTATTTAATCATTATTCTCTATGCAATTCTCAAAGATTATATTGATAGTATTTAAAACTTTATACATATTTAATTCTTTCTGTTTATTTTAATTATATTTTATTTTTTGAATTAGTTTTAGTTCTCGAACATATCTCTTTATGTATATAAATTTATTAACTTCAATTTATAATTAAATTAATACAAAAAATTTATTTTTTCATTGTCTTCGTTTTTAAACATAATAAGGAAGTGAAATAAAATTAAAATAAAATTTCTTTTAATTGTAAAACATTTGTGAACGAGTGTTAGGCAACTAGATGCTTGCTTTCAGTCTGTCAGCAAGTTTTTTTTTCTTAGTCATGGCTTTCTCTTTCTCTTTCTCTCTCTCTCTCTCTCTCTCTCTCTCTCTCTCTCTCTCTCTCTCTCTCTCTGTCTTTCTCCTATTTTGCCTCTAACTGCAGCTTAATGCTGCTGCTCAAGGCGTCTGAGGTGGACATAAGCGATGCGAACAGATAGACTAACTGACAGAGGGGCAGACAGACTGTCAGCACTCACTCAGCTCAGCTCAGCTGTTACACCAGCTCAGGAATATATGTATGTGCTAGAGGACATTGGATTGCCTAAATAGTTTCCAATGCTAAATGAATTCCGAATGTTTGATATATAATACATATAAATTAGAAACACAAATATATATAATGTATATTCTCTTATTCTGCTCATGAAAGCAAGAAAACATACACACACGCTCTTACTCTGAAGCAGAGAATTTTTTTGTTCCGTTTCCGTCTTCGTCTGACGGTTTTGCGTTGAGCTATTCGCGTTATACTCTTTTAAGAAGTAATAAATAAATATATAAATTAATAACAATAATAATATATTATATATGTATATAATAGAAAAGTACATTAATTAAAAATAATAATTATATATTTTATATAAAAATAAATAATAAATAAAAACTATATAAATTAAAATATTTGCATTGCTTTCTTAACAGCTTAAGCTTAACGAAAATTACTCCACACATAATAATGTTGGGCCCAGCAATCAGCGCTTCATAAGAATTAAGAGCGGCAGTTTGCCGAACGTAGAAGAAGAGAATTTGTAAAGAGATTGCTCTCTCCTTTTTAGCGTTCATTCGTTCTTCCACGCACCGGCTCAGCTTTGATCAGCCGGCTCGCTTAGATCGTACGACATCCAAAGTCGCTTGCTCGCGTCTAGTAAACAACTCTGCGTTCATAAAGAAGAAGAGTATAAAGAAAGAGTATCTCGTAGTCGAGCTGTCTCGACAAGAGCTTTCTTAATTGTTTTAAATTCCTATAGTAAAACACATTTATTATCATAGCTGAGCATATTTTAATCTTATAAACTGTTCAAGAGTGCTCTGTGTGAGTGTATGTGTGCGTATGTGTGTGTGTGCATCTTACAAAGTGCTCGAGTCGCAGTTAACTCTTCACACTCCACAACGACACGACACACATTCGCTGGCTTTATTTTTTTTTTTGGCCCACATGCAAACAATTTTTGGTCATGCAACGACTTTCATGGCATGATGCAAAATTTTCGGCCTTCTTCACTCCAGTTCCCCTGCCATGAGGCATGACCACAGCGCGGCTGTTTGCTGTGGTTGGGCGTGGCAGTGTGTGTGTGTGTGAGGGGGGGAGGCAGGGCAGACAGATGCGAAGTGTGGCACCTTTTTGCAGTCCTGCGATGCTTTTTGCAGTTGGCTGCACATTTTGATTAGCCATTGCGACGGGCCTGCCCTGGCTCTGGTGTGGTTTTTAACATTTGCCGCCACGTATTAAGCACACACACATGGACAGTTGTCTGGCCAGGACTCATATGAGCCGGAAGCGCATTATAAAGGGCATTTCCGGTATTTAGGTTGTGTTGTTTCGTGTATTTATAGTTCACTGAATATCGCTGAGCGCTTTAAAGCGTCAAGGGACATGGCGCATACGACATGTGGTACGCGCGAGCAGCAAAAAAAAAAAAAAAAACAATGTGCGACTCGAAGTCAGCTGAAGTGGATTTGTTGCTCAATCGCCAAACTTGGTCCAATCAGAATTAAGCCTGCGCCAACTGATTGTGTGAGCAAGAAAAACAAGCGACAAACTTTAAGTTGCAATCATAAGCAGAGAGAGGGCGAGGCAGAGGGTAAGTCAAAACCAATACACACGCCTGGCAAACTTTGTTTTGGCCTTTTCGATAAAGTTTTCTGTTTTTCGCTTTTTATACCCTGAACCCATTGAAAATGGAAAATCAGGGTATTACGGTTTTGTTGAATGTATGTAACAGGCTAGGCAGACCTCATCAGTATGTATACAGGGTAGAGCTGAGTTGATATAGCCATGTCCATTAGAAGATATAAGATCTAGAGACTTAACGCTTTTTGTGTTAGGTGCGTATATTGCACGCGCTTATCGAGTGTATTTCAGAAATTCGATAACTTTTATGGTTCAGAAGTTATCGATAAAACATATTTCAAAAAAATTATATTTCGGTCATCTTTAGAGCTAGAGTCCTTAATTTTTTTTATATATATAGATACTAATTTAACACAATTTAGATTTTTATTAGATTTTTTTAGAGGCGAATAATTCTTGGAATATTAATGGTTCTTTGAAGGGTTCAGGGGATCTCATAGTCGAGCCGTTTCGACTAGAGGCTTCTTATTCGTTTTTTTTTTGTTTTTGGTTTTTTTTCTTTTCATTTTTAGTAACCCACTCGACGAGTGTCCAAAAGTGTTTTACGCTAAGCGTAAACTTTGCGCCCAAAACGCTTTTTGACGGTCATTTTAATAAATTGAAAAGTGGAAAATGTGGAAAATTCTGACAGCAAAAAAATACAACAGCAGCAACAACAACAACAACAATAATAATGGCATATCGATAAGGACAGCGCTGAAAAAAGTTTTACTTGCTTCATCTTGAGCTTCATCTTCAGCTTCTTCTTTCTCAGCTGCAACTGTTGTTTGTGCTGGCTCATAAAATCTGTTTACAGGCTTATAAATAAGCAATGTCTCTGCGAGCCACACCCACACACACACCCGTTTGGTGTTAACGATTTGTTTTGCTTATAAACAAAAAGCTGAGACAACTTGTTCTTTGGGCTGCCTGCTGCTGCTTGGTAAAGTTTCTTTAATGCCATATCTTATGCATGTCAAGGGCCAAAACTAAACAAATCTGACAAAAAAAAAGTTTGTTTTTACATTTTTATTGAGTTTGCTTTGTAATTTAAATTGTTTGCCCTCAACTTGTTGACATAGAAGTAGAAGAAAGGCTCCTGAACAATATCAATATATTGAAGGGCCGATGAGTGGGAGTGAGAGAGAGTGTGGGAGGGAGAGTGAGTGAGTGAGAGCGCTGGCATTTAATCTGTTCAGCTGACTTTCAATCAATCGCATCAATGTTCATTCTGGCGTCTAACAAATTGTTCGCCTGGCTGCCCTTTTTCACACACACACACGCACACATACAGAGAGAAAGCCATAGCATAATCGTTGCTGAGAAAAGGCCAACCAACAGGCATATGTGTGTGTGTGTGTGTGTGTGTGAAAAGCAATATAAACGTACAAATACTGATATGTACATTAAATCACAGCACAACACAATACAACAACTTGTCATTGCTCCGCTCGCAGCCGCAATTTCCTCTCTCTCTCTCTCTCTCCCTCTCTTTCACTCTTTCAGTTTTGAACAATGACAACATCAACGTAGCGATGCTGCCACGGGGCGTATACATTATTTATGTTATGCTGCACATCAGAAATTCAGCTAAATTGAATCATATGGAAAATTCTTTAGCTGCGCCGTTGTCCTTGAAGCAACGCTAAGAGATTTATATTGAAAATCAAATCAAACTTAATTTGATTTATTTCTAAAAAAAAAATTCAAATAATATCGTTTTAGTATTGCTTTATTGGCTTAAACTATATTTAGAATAATAGATGTTTCGCTTGGCATAATTTTGCTTATGGAGATTAGAGGCGAATCTCAAATTTTAGTTTGTGAATATTATTTTGATTTTATTTAATATTATTATTTATTAAATATACATATATTTATTTTTTACCATTTACTAATTGCAGACAAATGGTGTTTTTGTGCAATATCCGTCTGTTAATCCATTTACATATTTTTCCATTAGGACTTGGGAATTCGGTGCTTCGCCTAAAGAAACTTTACAAAAAAAATATTTTTTTTGTAATATGTATTTTCTAGGAGTGTCTCTAATCAGAAAGTATTATGTTTTAAATATTTTGTTAAAATGGTATTTGATATTTAAAGATTTAAAACTTAAAGATTTAAACATTTTTAACTATTAAGAATATATTTATAAAATAATATAATAATAATAATATAAACAATGTATAGAATATATTTTAAAAATATATTTATCACAATATAATTAATAATTAAAATTATGAATTATTATTAAAAAATAAAAAAATATATATATGACAATTACTCGTAAAAAAAAGAAATAATATTTTACAAACATTTGTAACTAATTAGAAACTATTTAGAATATATTTACAATATTTAGAATATATTTGAAAAATATAATTATCACAATATAAATAATATTTTTTAATATATTAAAAACAAATACATTCATCACAAATAAAATATTGACAAAATATTAATTGAGTATATTAAAAAATATATGTACTTGTTATTTTCTCAATATATTTACAAAATGTAAAGTAATTAATAAAAAAATTAATATATTTACAAAAAATTAATTTTAAAAATGTTGTCGAATTTTATTACTTTTTATTTTCTATTTAAATCTTTTTTATTTATAAAATAAATATTAAATAGAAAATAACTAACTAAAAATAGTTTGATAAATAAATAAATTTTTTGAATAATATAAATTTATAAATTCCATATCGTAAGGCAAGCGAGAAATAAGTTATTTTGTTATATTTTAATTTATTTTATATATAATATAATTGTTTTAAATATATAAAGTAAAATATTTATAAAGGACAAACTGTTTTCCAAATGTTTTCCGAGAGGAATTTTCTTTCAAATTCTATTTCACACCTTGTTATACTAAGCATAGTTAACTTATGCTCAGTTGGTTAGATCTTAGCTGGGAGCTATTGCCATAGAAACTTTTCATTTAGCTAAGAAATTATGAAATGCCACAACTCAAGTCACCTTTTGTCTCAAGCTGCATGTAAATGCCACAAAAGCACAATATGTTACCCTTTCCTTGGCAGCACACGCGTCTTAAATGCCAGAGAGCGTGTAAAATCCTTGCTTTGCCCTTAAGGCATGCCTTTCACACTCCGGATTCACTCCCGCTCTCTTTCTCTCTCTCTCTCTCTCTCTTTCTGTGTATAGCTCGAATAACAGCATAATTCATTTTGTCACTTGTATCTGCTCGTTATTAAATTGTTTTGTGCAGCAACTCCTTAACCTTGCAACTCCAGCTGCGGCAGTTGGGAAATTTATGCAAATTATAATACGCAAATGTACAAGTTATGCTCGGGCACAATAAACAAGAAATGTGAACTGAGACAAAAGGAGCGACAGACAAAGACTACATTAACTTGGCTCGACATGGCTGGGTTTGCTTTTGGCCTGGCTTGGCTCAACTTGACTTGGCTCTGCTTGGCTTTGCCAGAATAGATGTCCCTGCCTGCCATGGCATAATTGCATAGGGCTGCATGTCTATTTGTCTGACTGCCTGGCTGCCTGGCTGAGCCACTGCATGTGTGTGCGACATATGCAATCCCACAGCCCGGACACAGTCAACTCGAGCTGCCTGACATAATTGCAACAATTGCACTCGTACTGCGTATTTCTTTAGCTCAGTCTCTCTGCGGCCGTCTTCAGTCAACACCATGCCATAATTGTTATTACTGCATTAAAATGTGTTTTATGTGACAACCTCAAGCTGAGTCTATTGATATACTGCTCAGCTAATCATGATACACATGACTCTTCCACTCACTCTCTCTCTCTCTCTCTCGTTCACTCTGTGTGTGTGCTCTGCATTTTTAATAAGCCGAATTACATCTTATTCAAATTAGTTACTTCAGGCAAATGCAAATTAATATTAAATTATATTTTTGTTTTATTGGATTTAGGATTTATTTTGGCTGGGCTTTAAGAGTTTTCCCATGGGTCTTAAGCTGTATTATGTATGTGAATATTTTATGCAATGGATATGTTAACTGGGGTTTGCTAACATTTTGAATGGATATAGCTAAAAGTTCAGTTGGAATCTTGTAAGGTCAAATGAGAATTATTATTAGCTACTTCCAAATATTAATCTTTAAATAATATATAATATATAAAAATATATTTAATATATATAATATATTTGCAAATGCATTTAATATGCAGAATCAATCTTGACATCTTCAATAAATTCATTTACATAAATATTTTGTGAACAATGAAATCTCTATTGCTATATGCACATAATTGATTCAAAAGTATTCCGAATACTAGACTTGAAATTTGAAATAAGTAAATTTAATATTAATTTATTTATATTTTATTATTTTAATATTTCACTTTCATGTTACGATTTGTAAATCATTATTATCATATATCATATAAATAAAATCTTATATTTTATAAGGTATAAAATAATAAATGTTTTATGAAACGAAGTTCACGAAGGCACTTCCAATTAATTACCTATTATTTTTTCAGCTCCTAACTAACATGCATATTTAATTTAAAAATTTATTATATACAATTTTTTATTAAGTGTTCTTTTTGTCACTGTAATATTTCTTTTGCAATAGACGGTCGTATAAAGCTTATGAGATATATTTATTTTTTTAGGCAGTGTTTTTTTTTATATAAAATTCAGAACATTTTTTTAATAAATCGAATATTTTATAGCTTATATAGTATGACAAAAAGTTACTGAGACGAAGTCCACAGCTGCACAAAAACACTTGCAAATATCTAACTATTATTAGTTAGCCTCTAAATGACAAGCAAAAATCATATATACATATATTAATATTAATTTTGAAAAATTTTTAAATTATTATTTATTTAATTTTTTTTTACTTATTTACATATATTAATATTAATTTTGAAAAATTTTTAAATTATTATTTATTTAATTTTTGTTTATTTATTTATATATTTTTTTAATTTTATTTTTCATTTGTTCACTGTAATAGTTTTTTTTTTATTTATTTATTTATTTTTTCTTTTTTTTGGCAATATATAACTATATATAGCTTCAGAGTCTAGCCTTTTCTATTCAAGTCATATAGAATTTTGTCAACTTAAGGATTTTCTTGTTATTTTTTTTTTTTTATATTTATTTTATTTATAATTTCTTGCAAGATTTTAATTTACAGGGAAAATTTGTAAATATTATTATTTATTTATTATTATTTATCCGAATTCCTGAAATAATTTTTTTTTTTATATTGTTTTATGTTTTATAAATTTTTATGATCACATTTATATTTTAATCTCTCTTTCTTTCAAAAGTTATATATTATTGATGGCCTAAGAAGCTGCTTTTATTAAATATAGATAATTTAATTCATTATAAATTTATCTCTCTTTCTCTCTTCCTCTCTCTCTCCCTCTCTCTCTCTCTCTCTCTCTCTCTCTCTCTCTCTCTCTCTCTCTCTCTCTCTGAATTCTTATTCCTGCAATTTAAGCTCACAATTTGTTCACACAACGCGCAAAAAAAAATCAAATTTCTTATGCTGCACAGCAGATTCTGTCTGTTGCTGTTGCTCTTGCGGGGTCCATCAACTGGGTCCATTTAAGGGTCGAATTCCGTTTTTTATGCCCACTTCTGGAGGCAATAATCCATTGACATTGGCTGCTGGCCAAATTGTTGGCACCCGGAAGCCATTTCGCAGATTATGAATAATTTTTTTCACTCACTCTCCCTCGCTCTCTCTCTCTCTCCCTCTATCTGTGCTGTTGCAAGAAATATGAAAATACATAAATTGAAACAGAAAGCTTGAACTTTACGCAGCTAATTGAAGTCGGGCAATTGCGATAAAGAACCAGAGCGGCAGCTTTTTCTGATAGATCGTCGGGTCAAACGTTGCCAAAACTCAATTTTCATTTTTATTATGTATGTAATTCAATTTGTGTGTGCTGCTGCAGCTGCTGCTGTTGGCTATTGCCATTAAATCAATAAAAGATTATATTTAAAATCATACAGAAAAAATCGGGAAAAAACTTTGTGGGTGTTGATGCGATTGCCGTGAATTTGCTCAAATGCAACAATTTGAAATGCAATTTAAAGTCACCGATTGCTTAATTAACATTGATGGCGTTCAGGTCAAAGGTCGCCCGGTTGCGATTACGCAAAAGAACAAAAACATATGCAAAGCATTCGCAAATGTTCAGACTTCAATCACCATGCGTTCAGAGAGAGCTAATTGGCATGCAAAACGACTTTCGCCCCTTAGGCCAACCGAAAGGACTGCAACAACAGCAAATTGCATAAAGGTGCACAAAAGCTGTTCAGCTAATTGAAAGAAAACTCTTTTAATACATTTAAAAAAAAAATAAGAGAAGAAAATCAGCTCTCAATCAGCCTGAAGCCAATTGAAAGCTTATTTAAAAATCAAATTAATTGTTTAATGCATTTAGCAAGTGTTTGAAGTATTTACATAGATAAACTCAACTGCTAATTGGTGTTTTAATTGCAGGAAATAAGATGAAAATAAAAAATTTAAATAGGTGTTTCGCATAAACAAACATATTTAATTATAAAGTACATTAAAAAAACCTGGTGAATATTTCTGGAAATAAAAAACTTATATGTATGGATTTTTTCTGAGCGATTAATTGCTATTTATTTGTTTATTTATATGATATTTATGATTATATAATGTTGTAAAATTTGCTAAAATTTATCACAAAATTTTCACACAATAAAAACGTTTAGAAGGAGATAAAGACTATAAAAAATTTTGTATACGGGTATATTAATATGCATTTTAATTTATTTAATTTATTTATTTTATTTTTATTTATTTATTTTTTATTTTTGGCTCAACTTTAAACTCAAATAAAATATATAAAATTAATTACAAATTAAAAAATAGTAAATGTGTATTATTCAATTATGTAAATAACTTTTCATAGAGGTATATAGAATAGGTTGATTATTATAAAATATAAAAATTATTATTATTAAATACCTAAACAAAGAAACATGCTAAAAAATCAGCGTTACATTAATAATAATAATATTATATACGCAATATTGGTAATCAGTTGAGATCAGTTAATAACAGAGCTTGCAATTATTTCTCAAAGTTTGAAAATAAGTGACTTTCACTAGAATATCTAAATGTGTCTATGTGCTGAATTTCAAGTCTCTAGTATTTGAAATGCGTTTTTTGCAAATTGTGGTCGAAGGGGGCGTGGCATCCAAAATCTGAAAATTATTTGAAGTCTTTAGCTAAAACGGTGTAGAAGTTATGCCCGAAAAACATAAAAAATTGAAACGAATTTTCGATTTTTTATCGATAATTTGGAAATGGGATGAGTTATCGAAAAACAAAATAAACTCGTACTGCGTAGCTAACATATGAGTGTTCATATGAAATTTCAGCTCTCTAGCTTTTGTAGTTTCCGAAATCTCGACGTTCATACGGACGGACGGACGGACGGACGGACGGACGGACAGGGCTCAATCAACTTATTTTTTTATGCTGATCAAGAATATATATACTTTATGGGGTCTGCGACGTCTCCTTCTGCCTGTTACATACATTTTCACAAAACCATTATACCCTGAATTCCCATTTTCAATGGGTTCAGGGTATAAAAACCCAAAGAGTAAAAAATGGCAGCTGTTTTCAACGAGCTCGCTCGTACTCAAACAGCAACGATCTGTCTTTGGTTTTTTTTTTTCAATGATCGTCATTCGAAGACTTTTTATTGCACTCAATGCAGCTAAACATTTCCTGTGTGTGTGCTTCACACTTCACATGTGTATGTGAATTTGAAGTCGATCTGCATTGCTCTTTTGAGATCTCCACCTTCGAATAAATCGCAGTCTGCGAGCATCTATCGTATAACGCTCGACATAGGTCTCTTTTAAAGAGTATAAGGTGAAGAGCTTAACACAAAACTGTCAGAAACGGAACAAAAAAAAAATAAGAGAGTGTGTATGTATGTTTTTTTCTGTTTCTCTCATGAGTAAAACGTGAGCATTGACGCGGATAACTGGCATTTGCCAGCTGTGGCTTATATACATCATATTTAATTATCAGACAGTAATTTAGTTTTATTAAATTTTGTATTTTTGGGATTCATCTAAGAAATTTCTCGCTACATATCCACTGGAACTTTATATTGAATTTTCATAGCTTGATATAAATGCGAGAGACACAAAAGGTCAGGCTAAAAAATAAAATAAAATAAAACAAAATATAAATAAATAAATTTAAAAAAAAAAACACCTTAACACAGCACATATGTATGCCTAATTTTATTAAAAATAAGGTATCCTATAAAATTAAAAAACAAATTATAATAATGAAATTAAAAATATATATTTTTTTAGTAATAACAAATAATATAAACTTTTATTATAACTTTTAAATGGCAATAAATTTTGTGTTTAATTTTTCCTTTTTATATATAGTTCATAGAATCTTAAAAATATGCAAAAAAAAAAAAATAATAATAATAAAAAATAAAATAAAAAATTATCACAGAAACTATAAAGTTTTTAGTAACCAAATGATTAAAATTAAAATAATAACGCCGTCGTCTGAACATATTTGTTATTCCTCTATTCTCTACACAATTTATTTATTGTGATATATTCTTTTGTTGCTCTTGTTGATTATGTAACATTTGCATTTTTCGCCTGAATAGAATAATTTAAGAATTTTATAGCAAAATTCTGCAACATATTATTACACTAGTCTTGTTTAGTAATAGCATTAGCATCCATAACCAGTTCAGGTATGTTAATCTAGGCATTTCTCTTACATATTTACAGCAAAATATGTTGCTTAAGACTTGCCGGTTGCCAGGGATAGTCAATTGCAATGCTTTCAATCGCAAATCTGTGCAGCTCAGCAAACAAGGCAACAACGAGAACGACTAAGAAATGCTAGGAGCAGAAGGTCCTGCTGCAGGATTTATGCTCAATAACTAACTCAAATCACGTTCGGCAAATGCTTTCAAAAAAAGAAATAAAGGAAAAAAAGTGTTACAACAAATTTTTTGCACGATGCAAATCTTTTATTGACAGCACGTTTTGCATGCACACACGTGCCACAACACACACATATTTCTGTGTGTATGTTAAGGAGGAGGAAATTTCTTAAATTCAAGCAAAATTATTATAATTGTTCAAAGAGTGTTGCAATTTAATTGGCCTTAGTTAAAAATGCATTGCTTGCGTTTTGTCTGACAGCAAATCACGCAGATGCATTTAAGTGGATTTTGTGTACATATATATATAATGATATATTTATAGATGTATATGTATAAAAATATACAGCTGCATTCGTGTTGCGTGTGCTTACTTTTACCCATTGAAAATTGCAATGCTGAGGTATATGGTTTTCTTGCATATATATGTAACAGGTAGAGGCTTGCGTGAAAGATCATGTAGACTATATTCTAAATCAGTACGATGTGCTGATTTTATATAGTCAAGGACTATAGCCATGTCTGTCCATACGCATGAATGCTGCAGTAATTATGTTTATATGATTATATTTCTGTATAAAACACTTTTGTATGCTTAAATTTTATAAGAAATAAAGTAAAATTTATAAAATAAAGTAAATAAGTAATTTAAAAAATATATTAAAATATATTAAATAACAAATATAAATATTATTATTAGCAGCTTAAGCTTTTCAATACCTCAGTTAATTTCCTTAGCCATTTCCATTTCCTTTATTTTATTTTAATTTGATTACAAAAGAGAATATTTGTCTAATTTCTAATAATTACGGTGGCGATTCTTGCACTGAAAAAAAGATATATATATTTATAATGAATATATATATTTTTTTGCGAACTTCGCATTTTGAATAACTATTCTTTTGGCAAATACACATAAGTCCTTCAAGATATGACTGTCTATATGTTTATGAATTCTTTTCCATGCTCTATACAAATTGATCGTTTTTTTTTTTTTTTTTTTTTTATAGCTGTTTAAATTTTCTAATTATACCCTAAGCCGATTGAAAATGGGAAATCAGGGTATAATGGTTAATGGTAATATATGTAACAGGCAGGAGGAGGCATAACAAACCCCATAAAGTGATATAGCCATGACCGTCTGTCCGTCTGTCTGTCCGTCCGTATGTTTAAACGCTTCGATTTTCGAAGATACAACAAAAGTTAGAGAGTTCATTATTTTTGTGTTAGGTTCGTATATTGCACGCGCAGTACGAGTTTGTTTTAGAAATTCGATAACTTGTATATTTCCAGAGGTATCGATAAACGAATATATCGAGAATCAGTTTCAAAATTATATTAAATTCATCTAAAGAGTTAGAGCCTCCCAGTCGTCTGCATATATATAGATACTAATTTAATACAATTTCGGTTTTTGTCAGATTTTGGATTCCGGTCTCTAATTAAAATTTTATGTAGTTTCTATTTTACTCTTTGCTTGCTGCGCGGCATACATGGATTAAAGTTATACACAGTTTTAAAATATAAATTTATTATATAATAATATATTTAAAAAATAAATAATATAAATAATAACTATAATATTTAAAGAGTCGTGCACTTTTTTATACGCACTAATTGAACGTTTTCATTACGAAAATATAAGTATATAAAGTCGAAGTTATACTGTAAGCATGTCATATCCACTCAAACTAAGACTCAATCATGGCATATCTCAAGCTTATGTAATCATGTCTATATTTCTCTTTGCATATGAAAACCAGAAAACGCTTGAGACTAAGTTCTTCTCTCTAATATCTCTTAGTCGTGCATTGCCAGCTAAAGTTTTCATAACTATTTTTGATTGAATTCACGTGAAATATTTGATTTCGCTCAAAACATGGGCATAGCAAATGCATGGCCCCATTTATTGATTGATTGATTGATAGCCATGATTGTGGAGCACATGTCGGATCGAATAGCGAACATATATGTATATACATACTAACATGTATGTATATTTATTTTTTTGTTCCTTTTCCTTACATACACATATATGTGACCATAAACGCAATTGTGCTCATGTAATTGCAATTAATTTTCATTTAGCGACGCTTCAAATCGTCGGCCAAAATTACGATTTCTGTGTGAGTGTGTGTGTATGTTTGTGTATTTATTTGTGTGGGTTTATGTGCTTTACAAATCTGGCTTCCTTAATCATCGAATAAATAAATAAATACATCAAGAGAAACAAACAAGAAAACATTTCACTTAACGACCGTTGCCAGACGAGGCCTTTCTTCATCAAATTTGAAATGAAATTGTGCGAATTTCAAGCAAATTTGTAGCCTGAAAGAGCTGAAATAAAAAGAAATATTTTAATGTATGCTGAAATGTATATACATATTTCCCAAACTGTTTTATATATGTCAAGTAACTGCAAGAAAAAATATTTTTTAAAATCATAAATTAATTTATTTTAATTTCTTTAAATTTATTTTTCTTTGCGAAATTAATTAATAATTAATAGTTTAATGAATTTATATGCTTCATCTAGCATTTATTTAATATAATTTTATGTATATTAAATTTAAGTCTTTCAATATATATATATATTTTTTTTTTATCATAAACAAAAAACTAGATATATCATTTTTTTTCTGATAAAAAAAAAATATTGAAAGACTTAAACTTAAAATACTTAAAATTAAATCAATTATTGTTAGATATAAATTCTATAAAAATATATGTACAATTATTTAGATTTTAAAAAGCTAAGCTAATATAAACATTTATTAAATAAGTTGCCTACAAAATGCACATACTTAACAAACAGAGCTCGCTAATAGTTGTTAACCGTTAAAACCTCTACCATCAGTTCTTAATACTCAGAGGCCTCGCATTTGGTTCTTTTCGTTGTATTGACGAACATATTCTAGGGAGAGATTCGATTGAAGCACACATAATGAGATTCAGTAAAGGAGCAATTAACGCATAAAGTCAATGCAAACGATCTTGACAATCACCTACACATGAATACACATATTAAGCTAACGCAGCCCTCTCCTACACACCAATACATACACAAAAGACCAGACAACTAGAGCGAAGCAAAACGAAACACCGATCGTTTGCTTCTCTGAGTTTTTAATGAATGTTTGTAAAAAACGCTTCTACGCACTCTTTGAGAAACGGTCAACTCTTATTTGCAAGCTATTTTAAATGAATACTAATTAAATAACATGCAAAAATATTTCTCTTTCATATTCACAGCAAATTTATAATGAAGTATAAATAAATAAATAAATATATTTATTCAAAAAATACAAAGATGATAATATGAGATAATAATATATTCAAAGTGCAGCATACAAAAATTAAAGCTACTTAAATAAATTAATTAAACATATATTAAATATACAAATTGAAACTCCACAGCAAATTTACATATTTTCTCTTTTGTATAATTATATAAAAAAGTGTATACAAAAATAAATAAATTGAATTTCAACATATTAAATTAAAATAACAGTTTATAAGAACAAAAAAAAAAATGAAAAAATAAAAAAAAAACAAGTAAGAAAGCTGTAGTCGAGACTGCTCGACTACGAAATCCCCTGAGCCCTTCTTCGAACGAATAATATTCCAAGAATTATTCGATTCGTTTCTACACGCATGCAAAACCACACGCACACATAGACATTGATCTACATGTGTATGCATGTGTGTAAGCATTGCTGTCTCGCTGTCTCTCTCTGCGTTTGTTGCTGCGCCGCATGGATTTTGATGAGAAAACTTTGATGATTAATAATTCTGTTTCTAGATGGACAATCGTATTGATATCTTCAGATTATGATTATGATATTCATATCTATATGCTAAACCAAACTGCATATCTCTAGTATTTGAAATGCATTTTTTTTCACATTTGGGGGTGGTGGGGCGAAGTGGGGACCGGAATCCAAAATCTGACAAAAACCGAAATTGTATTAAATTAGTATCTATATATATGCAGAAGACTTGGAGACTCTAACTCTAAAGATGAATTAGCTAGAATTTTATAACTGGTTCCCGATAAATTCGTTTATCGATAACTTTCCCAATATACAAGTTATCGAATTTCTGAAACAAACTCGTACTGCGCGTGCAATATACGAACCTAACACAAAAAGAATGAACTCTCTAGCTTTTGTATCTTCGGAAATCGACGCGTTCATACATACGGACGGACGGACGGACGGACGGACGGACGGACGGACGGACGGACAGACGGACATGGCTATATCAACTTTTCTCGTCACCCTGATCAAGAATATATATACTTTGTGGGGTCTGCCACGCCTCCTTCTGCCTGTTACATACTTTTAACAAAACCATTATACCCTGATTTCCCATTTTCAATGGGCTCAGGGTATAATTATCAAAAATTTCAATATAATATAAAAATATATTAAAACTGCAGCATACAAAAAATTCAAACTACTTTAAAAATAAATTAAAAATGTATTAAATATAAAATTTTCCCTTTAAAATATCACCGCAAACATAGTGACAAATTTTTTTTTTTTTATGAATACATAAAAAAGTATATACAAAAATTAATTTAATTTAATATAAAAAAAAAAACTTATTAAATAAAATTTATATCAATTTTATAAAAATTACTAAGAGAATATAGAAATATATTAGAATTGCAGCATAGAAAATTGAAACTACTTTAAACAAGTAAGAAGGCTCTAGTCGAGACGGCTCGACTACGAGATCCCCTGAACCCTGCAAAAAAAGTGATACTCTTCTTCTTTACGATCGCATGAGCGCGAGCTCTGCTAACCGCGCAGTTGCTGCCGTGGCTTGGGGGTGGGTTGGGCTATACTTTGAACGCTTATAACTCCATTTCTAGATGCATGATCTTGATGAAATTTTCAGAGTAGATTAAGAATATCTAAATGTATCTATGTGCCAAATTTCAAGTCTCTAGTATTTGAAATGCGTTTTTTGCAAATTGTGGGCGAAGGGGGCGTGGCATCCAAAATCCAAAAATTACATAATCTGCGTATTCATAATATCTATCTAAATATGCAAATTTGAAGTCTTTAGCTAAAACGGTGTAGAAGCTATGCTCAAAAAACCAAAAAAATTGAAACGAATTTTCGATTTTTTATCGATAATTTGGAAATGGGATGAGTTATCGAAAAAACAAAATAAACTCGTACTGCGTACCTAACATATGAGTGTTCATGTGAAATTTCAGCTCTCTAGCTTTTGTAGTTTCCGAAATCTCGACGTTCATACGGACGGACGGACGGACGGACGGACGGACGGACGGACGGACGGACGGACGGACGGACGGACGGACGGACGGACGGACGGACGGACAGACGGACAGGGCTCAATCAACTTATTTTTTTCTGCTGATCAAGAATATATATACTTTATAGGGTCTGCGACGTCTCCTTCTGCCTGTTACATACATTTTCACAAAACCATTATACCCTGAATTCCCATTTTCAATGGGTTCAGGGTATAAAAATACTTAGTATTATTTAAAATTATTTTAATATCCATTAAAAACCCATTAAATATTTTCTTTTTCTATATATAAATAAATAAAATTAAAAAATGTTCAGCAAAAGTAACAATTTATTTAATTGAATTCAAAAAGATATTTATCTACTTTAAAGAGATAAAAATAATTGCAAATTGAATACAAAAAATCAGTTAGCATTTTCCTGGCATGCACATAATTTATTTTTTGTTTAAACACAGCTCAATTAGTTGAACACTTTTTGTGCCTTTGCTCTTCTTTAATTAAGCTAAGCTGCACACAAAATCGCGCTCAACGCTGAAATAAACTCCATTTGTAGATTTATTGGCATCATAATAGCTGCGAGATTATTGCGCTTCACGGATTAATGCACTAAATGGCACTCAACGTGCAAAAATCTATATGTATATTGAAATATATATATATGTACGTATATCAAGTAAGTAAACAATCAACAAAAATATCAATATTTATTTATATAAATGTACATTTTAAATATATATAAATATACATATATATGTTTTGTTCATTTGTGTGCATATGAAATGCCATTAAGCAAATATTTGCACAGCCATCGCACTCGGAAAATCATTTTTCAAATGCGAGTGCACTAAAATATGCTATGCGTTGCGTGCACGGACAATTGTGAGGCACTGTTGTGTGAAATTTAATTAGTTGTGTGCTTCAACTAAACATGTTCTATTTAAATTTTTGCGGCTTAGCAATCAAATCATGCGCCGCTTGACATTTCGCTAATAGTTTTCTATTTTTGTTATGATTCTTATTACACCTAGAATGCATTGAAAATAGTATATGAAGCTATAATGTTTATTGCTAATATATTTAACAGGCAGATGGAGGCGTGGCAGACTTCATAGTGGATAAATGATAAATAATCAGAGCGGCGGGCGAGCTCAATTGATTCAACGCTTTTCATCTGTCTGTCCGTTCGTCCGTATGGTTGAACGCGTCGATCTCAGAAACTGTGAAAGCTAAAGACTTGGAATCTATTCGGCAGATCCGCAAGCATTACTGTTATCAAGTTATCAAATTTGCTGGAAAAAATAATAATAATAACAATAATAAAACTAATAATAAAAATTATTAATTAAAAAATTATTGTTTAAATCGATTATCGATTAAATCGTCTTTAAAAATCAATTCTAAAATCATGCATTCCACATATTTAGAGCTAGAGTCTTCAAATAATGCATATTGCATATTCATGTTTATTCTAAACATTTTTTATATAATTTTGATTTTTAATCATTTTTGGATATCGACCTAAAGTTCGCCACATTTTTTTAATTTGGCACACAATAAACAATAATTTTTTTTGTTATTGGAAAAAATTAATGTTTTTTTTTTTTTTTTTTTTTTTTTTGTTTATGTAGTGTATTCAGGTCTACTAATTTTATTTTTAAATAAATTTAAAAAAAAATTTTTATTTTTATATTTTTAAAGTTAAAAAAACTATAAAAATTTAATTTTTTTTTTAAATTTGCCATATTGATATAAAACTCATTTTAATTCAATTCTTTTTTATAAGTAATTCCATATTTTTGTATATATTAATTAAATTATAATTCATAAAATAATTAAAAATCAATAATTTAAAACAAAATCATTTAGCGTAAATAGAAACTGAGGTTAATTTTTTAAGAGACAAATAACTTTGTGATCTAATTTAATAATATTTTAGAGCGCAATGAAGGAATACATTCACCAGATTTTCACAAAGATTATTATTATTAATATTATAATTATTATAAATTTTTGTTTTTGTTTGGCATATACGTATTAATTTAATACGTATATGCCAAACAAAAACAAAAATTAATAATTATTAATATTATAATTATTATAAATTTTTGTTTTTGTTTGGCATACACGTATTAATTTATTATCATATTTAAAAAATTTCAGGACGAAAGTCCATCTACAAGTGCATTTATTAATCAAATAAATTCCCATAAAATAACTGCGCAGTTTGAAAGCTTAAAATTCATAGAATATCAGTGCTTTGAAGCGTTATACGGGGGTCTGGTAAAAGTGACAGTGAAAGCAGAGTCATCTAGCTAGAGCTAGAGTCATCAGAATCAAAGCTACAAACAGTGCTAGATAGATGGATAGAGAGAGAGAGAGAGAGAGAGAGAGAGTTAGTAAAATTCCTTGCAGCTGCAAAATCAGCTTAAGTGAGTTTGCCTGTAATCGACTTGCCACACACGCTCGCTGCTGGCCATGGCTATGGCTACATGCTGCACACGGTCGCACTATCAATTTACAGAATTTCACAGCTGCGACTTAGTGGCGGCTCTGGCCAGCTATGCGTTGGTCGTTATAATTAGTTCGGCCGCATTCGCACGCTGCAAGGCATGCAGCAGCAGCAGCAACAGCAGCAACAGCAGCAGCCAAACATGTGGCAACTACGACCTGCCGCTTGCCACCTGCTGCCAGGGATTCTTAATCAAAATTGCGCGCATTCCATTGGCCAGCGATGCTTGTTGGCTGAGCTAATGGGAATCGCTGACAAGCCAACTAGTTAATGAGCACTCGCAAAAGCCAAACAGCAGCAGCAACAACTTCAACAACTTCAGCAGCAACTGCATTGACAGCATCACCTCAAAGCGATTGCCAAACATGATTGAGTCTCGCTTATCGAGTGCTCATCAGGCACTCAGATACACGAGCACACCACAGACAGCAGATAGCAGCTGCTGCTTTGTCAATCCCTTGAATATTTCCATAACATGTTTAAGGAATTCTAGTGAAGTATGTAAAGAGACAAAAATGTAATTTGATAACAGATTTATTAAAAAAGAAAACATTATGCAGCTATTACATACTAAAATTTTCAAATTGCTTTCTCTGAAAGAAATTCAGCAATTTTTTTGATAATATATAGATTTATTAAATATTTCTTATTCGTATATAATAAAATATATGTTATATTGTTTTAAGATAAACATCGAATGTATATTATTTTAGCAAAATCAATATCATATGATTATTATAAAAAATAAAAATAAAAAATAAGAAAAACATATAAATAAAAAAATAAGAAAATAATATATTTGTTGGAATGGAGGCTTGAAGATAAATAATTTTAAAAAAAATAAATAAATTTTAAATATTTTTAAAATAAATGAATAAATACATAAAATAAACACAAACATTATTTAAATATAAATTATTATTAAAATATTTAAATATAAATGCAATTATATGCTTTGAATTAAAATTTAAAAAAATAAAAATAAAAATAAATAAATAAAAATAAAAAACAATACAATACAGTTATTATGTTATTATGAATAAAAAAAAATAATTGTACAAAATTCCTTTTAAAAAATTGTTGCATGATTTTAAATCATCATCAATCAATCAGAGTTCTATTACTTATTAAATATGCATATTATGCTAAAATTTTAGTATACATCTGTTATCATTTCTTGTTCTGCACAGAAAATAAATTCATAAATAAAGAGCACGACAAATACAGAAATTTATTTTTACTATACTATATACAACATATAATTTGATACTTTAAATACTAAAATAAAATATCTCGAAGCCTTGACTAGTTCTTCTAGTTTCAGAGTTTATGATTGTTCTTTTGTTTCTTTGAAAGTTAATCCTTAGAAAGACTTAGATTAATTATTAATAGATATATTTTTAATAAATTAATTTTATTTGACTGAGATACACCAAGCCATATACAAGTGCTATACAAATGAAAATTGAAAGGATATCAAACACATATATTGGTTTAGTCAAAAATGATTACTTATATGTAGCATGCCCAACTTTTTATTTTTGCATATTAATTTTTATATTAAAATACAAATTTATCAGCTATTTTTCTCAAAACGCTTTTAGTATTACGCTTTTCGCTGCCTTCTTTAAGTCAGTTTTTATTTTTTGTCTATTTGCCCTGGCATCTTTTCAAGTGAGCCCCTTAAAGTGTGCAGCACAATCTCATCGTCTCCTTATCTTTGCGTTGTTCCCTCTCCACTTACACGCTCCATCCCACTCGTCTCTCTCTCACTCGCTCTTTTCTGTTACACTGGCTTGCACAGTCTTTTGCTCTTTATGTGCAGTGCCTTTCGTCACCCGCTGGGCATTTTGGTTGCCTTATTAAGTTGGCGCCTTGACGGCAGCTGAAAAACCTGATGTCCTTCCCCTGCCTCCCGGCCAAACTTTGTGCATGCCAATGATACTATATATATATATCTTTTTTTTCTGCATTTTTCTTTATTCTATTTTTAGCTCCTTCTTCTTCACGATTGCAACTTCATTGTCAAAGTTGTGCGAATCGTGAGCAAGTCGACCAACTGCAAAAGAATTCCACTCAAAAAATTGCAACACAAAAGAAACGGAACGAAACGAAATGTCGCGCCGCGTTCCGTTACGTTACGTTGCGTTGCGTTGCGTCGCCTCGTCTGCGGTATTCCAGTAGAGCGCTAATTATATGCAAATAGATCTAATGCGACTCGTGCTTAAGGTGCTTACATAATTGGCCTCCATGCTGATACGGCGATAACGGGACTGAAGTTGAGATATCGCAACTCAAACGTAATGAACTCATTGCGAGCGGCACATGAACATAATGAATGGAAGAGCAGGAATAGGCGAAAGTATTAAAGGTATTTTGTTAGTATATTATTTTATTTAAATGGAATTTAATAAAGTTTTAAATAATTATATATTATATTATAAGAATATGAATATAGTATACATAGAGACAAAATAATATGAAATGAATTTGTTTAGGGCTATAATCGTATACTATTTTTATTTAATTAACAAATTATTGAACTAAATTCGAAACAATTATTATATTAAATAATATGTATTTTAATTAAAAATTAAATTTTATTAAAAAAGTATAAAATGATTTTTTAATATATATTATATGTAATATATATTATATATGTATATCTATTGTTATATAGAGAATATATGTATATATACATATATCTATATTTATATAGAGAAAATTTTATATAAATATAAATATAAATATCCTTTAAGATATAAATTAAGAACAATTTTTGTTTAATAAATTCAAATGAACCATCCAGCACATTTTTGATGTGTTGCCAAAAATAATAATGATAATAAAAAAAAAAAAAAAAAAAAAAAAAAAAAACAATTAATTATTATATCAAATCTTTAATATATTATATTTCAATTCATATACAATAGTATTTGACTGTTTGTACTAATCTTATAAAAAGAAAGTAGTATCAGAATTTAATACATATATTAACAATCAAGTATTCAAAGCATTTATTTAATAATTGCATACATACATATGTACATATATATTTTGATCAAGCTCAACTTCTTAGCTTACTTAACTCCGCTTGACTTTCCCTAATCTACTTGGGCAACATCTGAAAGTGGGCATTCGCCATTGCAGTTAGTTGACAATTTATTATCTAAGCTCTTTTCGGTATTTTTTTTAATCAAATGTCGCTGCAATTAGCCAAGAGACCATTTGCATAAATTCCTATGCATTTAAGTCATTAGCATCCGAAAAATTTCATTACACTTTGTCGTGCGTGTTCCCAGAGAGCAGCATTCAAAAATTGCAAAAAGAAGAAAGGGCAAAAGAAATGAGCGTAACAGCGCAACGACGAATGAATACACTTACCAACATGTGTAAGCAAATAAAATTATTAATAATAAGAGACGCTTACTCTTAGAGAATTGTGATATATTTAGTATAAATATAGTAATAGAATAGAAGTTAAGAGTTACATTAATTAATTTATTATCATTCATGAATGATATTCCACACGAAATTCGCCGCAGCTTGAATGCTTTACATGCAGCACAACAAATTAATAACACCTTCTGTCAGAGTATAAGAGAGAGCAAAAAAATGACAAAATGAAGCGAACGGTGTTTGGGTAAGCAGCCAGAACAGCCGAATGTGAAGAGGTATAGTGTCAAAGCGTGGGAGAGCTATAATAAGAGAGAGAGGGAGAGAGGGGCAGCCACATGAGCGACAGCAACCAACACGTACAAAACGCATAAACATTCTTGCTTAAGTGAGTTTGCACATAAATTCTCCAACTTGAGCTGCAATAGTGGAAAGCAGAAGAGTGTGAGAGCGGGGAGGCTAGCAACTTGCTACGCAAAAGAAGGAACACAAAAAAAAGTACTCAAAATGTGTTTGAATGTTTAGCCTGGCTCCGTTTCGTTTTTCGGTTTCGGTTTTTGGTTTCGGTTTCGTTTGCGTTTGCATTTGCATCTGTAGTTTTATTTATGTAGCCGCAGGCGTTTGCAAAGGAAACTGGGCAGTCGGTGCGAAAGAGATGGCAGAGATGTTGTACTTATGCTTAAATGCACCCCTGGGGTATTAAATGCTTATTGCCATCTATGTATGTACATATATACGAAATGTAAAGTACTTTTAATTTCTAAATAATTTATTTAACTTGAAATGTAAAAGAAGAAATATGTTTATTTGTCACATTTTACTTGGAGCCATATTGCTCAAAAGTTAACTGCATATGAAACAAAAATAGTTTATGTCATACTCCATGTCTCTCTCTCTCTCTCCTTTTCTCCCTCTGGGTCGACTTTGCTGAAGTGCAGCAATTACCATCATAACAGCTTTCATATTATGCAAGCGTCCGCTGGGAAACACCGACAGCAACAGCTATGCGACAGTTCTGAAGTAACTGTCAAAAAAAAAAAAAGTAAGGAAACCGGGTAAAAAAACTCCAGAGTTGCTTACTTTATTGCTTCGCGGCTTAAGAGAGCGGCCATGGCATAAAGTCTGCAAGAGCGACATTTCGAAGAGAGCGCAACGAGCACATCACTGACCTACATTAAGCGTAAATTTATTTATGCCGGCTGCCAAATTGGTTCCCCAATGCGTTGGCAGTGCCCTTATGACTATGACGGATATGATTCGGTTTCTCTTCAGCTACTGCTGCTGCTACTGACTTGGCTCTGTTTACGTTGTTGTTGTTATTATTATTAGTATTAGTATTGTTGTTGTTGTTGTTGTTGTTGATTTTCTTGTTGTTGGTCATTGACTCTAATAATAATGGTTTGTAATTTGCATAAATAATGCTTGACTTTTGCATCGATGCCGTTCGCTCAATGGCAACAATGGCTGTGTGTGTATATATACGTGTTTGTGTGTGTGTGTACGTGTGTGAGTGTGTCACTTTAAATAATTGAAGGGGTTGCTTGTGACGGCTTACTTAGTTAGCCAGCTGAACATACGAACTCAATTATTTCAATAATTGGAGAAATTTTAGTTTGTTGGGTGTAAATTTATGAGATTTTACATAGTCAAAAACTACGGCAGAAAATAATGAAAAATAAATATGATTTACGTTAATTTTGATTTATCAAAAAGCGACAATATAAATAAACATTTATTATAATGATAACAGCAGTTTTTTTTTTATATATTTATATTGTTAAAATTTGTTATTAAATACTCTTGTTTTATTTTTATGATTAGGTATTATTTTTTTAATATTAGCAAAAAATATTGAATCAGCTTCTACATTTGTATAGGAATATTCATATTAGTGATAAAAGATAATTGATTTAAGAGTAACAGGAAATCAAAAATAATTTTAAATTATATAAGTAATAATAATAATAATAATAATAATAATAAATTAATACTAATGCTGATGGCAGTAATGGAAAAAATTAAATTAATAACAAATATTAAACATAAATTAAAAAAAAAAAATAAATAAATAAATAAAAATAATATATGAACAAATATTCGAAATTAAAGTAAAATATGAACTAATAAATAAATATAAAACCAATAACAATGAAGAGAACGAAGAGATAAATAATTAATAAATAAAACAAAAATTTTGTTATGAGGTTTAATAATGCTCATAGTCGAAATAAGTAGAATAAAAACATAAATAAATAAAAATAATAATAAATAAAAAATAAAATAAAATAAAAAAAAAAAACAAATATTAATTTTTGAAAATATATCGTAAAGAATAGATGAAGAATTTTTCTGTTATCAGAAATTAATTACAGTACAAATAAAAAAATATGCATATAAAATAAAAAAATGTATAAATAACAAATAAAAGAATAATTAGAAGACATAAAGTCGTTATACCAGAAATTCATTGCATTACATACCATTTTTTAATGTAATATTAATAATTTGATAAATATTAAAAAAAAAAAAAAGAAAAAGTTTTATTTTAGCTTTTGAATAGCTCTTATAAAAGAATCCATCTAACTTAAAATTTAGAAAAATTCATATACAAATACTTTTTAACTTTATCTAAAATCTATAATTTTTTAATAAAATTTCATATATACATACATTACATATTTATAATGCATTTGAACACACTAAAATTGAAAGCAAAATATACATTTATTAATTTACACACATTTAAACTCGACCCATGCATGCATTTAATTGATTAATTGCTTAACCTAATTGCAGCTTAATTTGTCTAAAAAGCAAATGTCAGGCGAAAACATTTAATGCTTAAAGTAAAACAATAAATTCTCGATTGGTAAACCCCAAATTATGGGCATGTCATTCGCTTGCAAGACCACAAGAGGTTAACAGCATGCTGTTAGCGCTTAACAGCATCGCATTCTGTTCGCGTGCATCTCTTAAGCGAATGTTGGGCTCTCTTGAAATGGCCGCACACAGGCACACACACAACGAACAACTTCGTTGCTTGCGCTGTCGGCAACTTCGTTATTCACTTCAAACGACACGAACTTCGCGACTCTCCGGTTCGGCTAGCCGAGGCCATTAAACGAAAAGTAACGAAGCGCAGCGTCTGCCACTTGGTGTAATCAGTGCGTGCTGCTAAGTAAATTAGTTTAGTATGATTTTAGTGCGCAACGTTGACGGACGCGACGCTACGCGAAGCTAAGCCAAACCAAGCCAAGCCAGCTCAAGCGCAATTTACAACAACAATAACGATAAACGACAATATCGCGCTCGTTGCCCATTTGTGTTTCCTTCCACACGTAATTGTGTTAGTGAGAGTGTTAAGCGCGTAACGGTACTTGCATTCAATTTCATATGTGCGTGCGAAACATTTACAGACAGTGCACGCCTTAAAGCATGCAACACCAAGTGAAATGTAAGAAACTGAATAGAAAAATAAGCTATAACAAATTAAGAAACTATTAAAACTCATATGAAGTATTATTAAATAATGACAAATAAAATTTGTTTAAATTTTATTATATTATCACTAAGTAATGCTTAGCAAAAGTTTTCCAGTTGTTTCAATGTTGAGGCAGCATCCTTCGCTCTAGATCCTTTAGACACTGTTTACTTTAGCAACTGCCAGACATGATTGCATTTTCTGGGCGCTCAGCGAAGCGTGCTTCATTACTGCTGTAAAAAAAGAAAGAAGAAGAAGCTGAAAAAAAAACTAGAGACAATAATGAATTGAATATAGAAATACGCGCACAATTTAATTGCGTTTTTATTCAGCGAATTCTTTTGATAAAAAAACATGAATATTTCTCTGCTTTATTTTGAAATATTTTTTTATATAAATATATATTTTTTTATTTAGTTATTGAAATTTGTTTTACCACAATTGAGTTTACAAACAATATATTGCTTTTATAGAAATAATATTCAATTTTATTTGACTTGATTCAGCTATAGAAAAGTATGAAATGAAAACAAATAGAGTAGGCAGTGCCTGGTGTAAACATACATATATATAATAGATTTTCATTATATAAATTTGTCCATATGTGTATATATATATATATTTTATATATAAATTCGGAAATCTCAGACAAATATGCCTTACGAAGTGCCCAATTTCTGTTGCGCTCTGCTCGGGGATCCCGCGACGGGAAAGACGAGCTTTGTGAAGCGCCACCTGACGGGCGAGTTTGTCAAGAGCTATGAACCCAATAAAGGAAATCAGACTTATTTGCTGGAATTCCACACCAGTTGTGGGGATATACGCTTCACTCTCTGGAACAGCAGTCAGATCGATGACTTTGACTTTCTGAACGTACAGTGCGCCATCATTATGACGGACATTAGCTGCAGCCAGACATTCCAGCGTGTGCCCGTAATGCAAACAGCGCTGAATATACGCTTTGGCAACATTCCAATTGTGCTCTGTGCAAATAAAATGGATCTGGGCAGATGCACTGGAGGACTCGCATACCGTCTGCTCCCTGGTGAGCTGGAGCATTTCGAATACATCGAGATGTCCGTCAAGCAGTGTGTGAACTGTGAACTGCCCTTTCTATGGCTGAGTCGCCGTCTGCTGGACAATGATCGATTGGATTTCGTTGCCAAGCCAGCCCTCCTGCCCCCCAATCTACCCCCAGCACAGTGGAAGTCCCTCTTCAAGAGCCTCACGATCAACCAACTCCCACCCATTGGGGATGACGAATGGTAGTGCTCGATGTTCCATGCTCCATGTTTCATGTTTCATGTTTCATGTTCCATGTTCCATGTTTCATGTTCCTTGTTCTCTAGTGTTCCATGCGTTTGGCACATAGTACAAATGCACACTATACATATATATATATCTTATATTAGGACAATATAATTTGAGTTACTTCCACTTTAACACCTGTGCGCACCTTTGTTTTATGGCGTTTTCTTTTAAGCCTCATTTGTGGTACTCTTATTAAGCCCATTTGCGTAATTGCTTGATTACAATGAGCTTATGCAAATGAGTTGATGCAAATTTCATCTACTTGCTGAACTCATGATCGATAAAGATACGTGCTCTTATTACAACAATTTAGAAGGCTTTTTTGCAATCATAGTTTATATAGATAGAAATCCAATTTCTCTATATTTATATTACTTTTTTTTAAATTTACTATTTATTTTATTATTATTATTATTTATTTAAAAATTATTCAATTTCTAATTTACACCAAAAACGTTAAAAATACGTTTAACAAATTATTAGTATTTTAAAAAATTGTAAAACTAAACAAAAATTATTTGTAATCAAATCTCCAATCACTTCATATCTTCTTAATATTATTACTAGCATAGAAAACATAGCGCTTCTAGATCAAACGTGTTACAAAACGTTTTACATTTCAAAACTATTCCGAAAATTATTTGATTCAGAAATATTTGAAACACATATTAAAAAAATAATAATAATAATAAATTAAAATAATAATTATTTAAAGGATACAAAAATATATATACAATAAAAAGTATTTTCAATATTGTCTAAAAATAAAAAGTTAGTTTTGAGTTATCTATTTAATTTAATAATTTATTTATATATATGTCGTAGCGTTAGAATTATTACTCTCGCCTTCCATTATAAGTTTGCCTAATAACGAGTTCTCGGAGTCGCCGACTTCTGTCACCAAAATGTCTTTCTTTCTCAATCAACTCTTATTGACTGCCCCTTTTCAGTTCTCCTCTCAAACTGCCTCTTTGTTGCATATTCTCGCTCATCAATATCATAGCAACTGTGTGCGAATGACATAAGTAGCCCTCTCGCTCTCACTCTGCGACATCCGAGAACACCTTCAGCAAAAGCTATGGTTGTCTCTTTCCTAATGACAATACATCCTTTAATTGTCACTAAAATGCTAACTCATTCGATTAGCACTAGTTTTCAGTTGCTCTTTAATTTTACTGCAACTGTCAATCACAAAATAATGACTAACACAACGTCATAATAACACACCGATACGACATATATATATTTTTTATAAGTAATTATAGTTTACTTTATACTAAAGTTATCAGAAAATTTATTAAATAAAATATAAAAATTAAATACAAATGGCTTTAGAGCTTCGCAATGAAATGAAAGCCAAATAAATAAAGTAAAAAGAAATAATAAAAAATAAAAAATTAAAATTGATAAATAAATAATAAAAATTAATAATAAGTAATAAATAATAAATTATAAAGAATAAATAATAAAAATTAAAAAATGAAGAAATAAGTAAAGTAAAAATGAATAATAATAAAATAAAAATAGATAAATAAATAATAAATAATTAAAATTTAAATTTAAATTAAAAAATTAATAATAAAAATGAAAAAATAAAATAAAATAAAATAAATAAAAAAATTTTAAAAATAAATAATAAAAATAAATAATAAAATAATAAATAATCAATAATAAATAATAAAAATGAAAAAATAAGTAATAAATAATAAAAATTAGAAAATAAATAATGAATAATAATAATAATAATAAATTATAAATAATAAAAATTAAAAAATAAATAAATAAATAAAGTAAAAATAAATAATAATAAAATAAAAAATAAAAATAGATAAATAAATAAAAAAAAATTTAAAAATTAATAATAAAAATAAATAAGCAATTGTAAATAATCAATAATAAATAATAATAAAAATAAATAATAAATTGTAAATAATCAATAATAGATAATAAAAAATAATATATAAATAATAAAAATTAATTATAAGTTATAAGTAATCAATAATAAATAATACAAACTAAAAAATAAATAATAAATAAATAAATGCATAATATAAATTTTGACAACTAACTATACAAATTCAATAAGGACTGTATAAAATTAAAATTAGTGTTTCCGATTGTCATTACTATATTTGATATACATTTTCTACATTAATAAGGCTTTAAGAACTTTTCTCTATGAAGAAGTAAATATTCTCTCAAATAAAAAAAATAAATAAATAAAAGTCTAAACGCATTTTCTATGGGCATCTAAACGAGAATTCTCTAAAAATCAAAATGACGTGCTCACTTCATGAGCGGGAATATTTATCTAATAAATTCCTAGAAATAATCTATGAAATTTGTTCGAATCATGAATTTGTTGAAGTATGTCAAACAATTTGAAGTTTTTAAATTAACAGGAACCGTTCAATTTTTACTATTATTTCAACTAAATCTGATCTATTTGAGTTTTTGCGAATCTCAAATTATTTGTTGATTGCACAAACAATATTTATAAATTATGAATGAATATATTCGTTTACATATATTATTATACAAATTTATAACGCGTTCGATATGTGTAAAACACAAAGCAAAACATTTCGATAATTGTTAGCTACAGTGCGGGTCAGTTAAATATGGCAACTAGCAATTTATAATTAATTAAATTAATTTTTGTTTGCATTTCTTTCTTTTTAATATTTTGGTATTTTAAAATACTAATTTTATAGTACAATACATGCATTAACATTTCATTAGAAACCGCTTGAAATGCATTTATTGCTGTGCCATTAATTATGGCCAGCACTGTAAACATGGCTAATGAAAAGCCGAAACGTTTCTGCCAAAACTAACAAATAGCACTAGTTTGTTTTAACCATATTGCCAGCCAGCCACACACACACACACACACAGAAACACGTGCTGCGCCACAGGCAGCACAGCGATGCACGCACTCGCAATAAAACCAACATGAAATTTGGCTGCATCCACTGAACGACCCTCGCTTGTGGCACGGCCATTCAATAACGATGCCAAAATATGCACGTCACAGTGGCATCAGCAAAGGGGGCCCATGTCTTAGATGGGTTGAGGGAAAATCGAAAAAAAAGAAGGGACATCTAATGTTTATTTAATTTATTTTTTATATATTCATACAAAATATTTATTTCATTTTTTATTAAAGTTGCCAAAATTAACAAAAAAAAAAAAAAAAAAAAAAAAAGGAAACAATAATAAATAAAAATAATAATAAAAATAATTTTAAAAATGTATCCCATATTGCATTGCGTGTTCAAGAGGCATTGTCACATTTCGCTTTATATTTTATTGATTCTATTAAATTTTAAATATTAAATAATTGAAAGCAAAATAAAATATGAAATATTAGCAGTTCACACCTACAGCATATTCATTGTATTCTCATTAGTTTATTTCAAATCAAATTAAGCTACATACATATATACAAATTAGTCTAAACTTTTTTATATTTAATTATAATATGCTTATAAATACGTAATATACATATTTATTTTACATATTTTAGTTTGATTGAGTTTTGCAGATTTGACTTAGTTTTTTATTATGTTGATAAACGTTAATGTAAGTAAATAATATTTCCATTTATTTTTTAAGCTTTATTATCTATAATGTTACTAAAACTTTTATAAATTTAAATTTTCTTTACAGTAAATTTGTTTTATATGCATTTCATTTTTTCTTGAATTTAAATATATTTAATAATTTACTGTTTTTTTATATTTTTTTTTTATTTAATATATTTTATAATTTACTTAGTTTTGTTTTTTTAATATATTTAATAATGAATATAATATGAATATATGTATATACATATATATTATAAATTTTCTTTAAAGTAAATTTGTTGCCGCGTTTTTTATGTATCAATAAAAATATTAACATTTTTTCTTTAATTTAAATATATGGATAATTCTCCAGAAAAGACAACTTTTTGCCACGTTCGACACTTGGGTTTTTTGCAATTTTCTTGAAAACGGATTAATTTTTGTACTAATCAAGAGCAATATATTTAACTATTTGTCAAAATAAAGAAGTTTTTTGCCATTTTCCGCACTAAAATTGATGCATTTTCAAGATAATTACAAAAACCAAAGTGTCGAACGTGACAAAATGTTGACTTTTCTGGAGAATTACCCATATTTAATAATTTACTCAGTTTTTTTTTTATATATTTAATGATGAAACGATCAATTGTTTGCTTTTTCTTTTATTAAATAGATTTAATAATTAAACATAAAACATTAATTAAAAAAGTTATTAAGAAAAGTTGAAAAAATAAATAAATAAATGAAATCAAAATTCAACTTTATATTTGGCGCTTTGCTTATAAATATATTTCTATTTATATATAAAAAAAAACATTTTTGTTTTTCTAGCCAAAAAGCTTTTGCCGTAATACAAATTATTAGGAAAACCTATTTTTTTTTTTTATAAGTTGCATTTTAATTTATATTTCTTTTTTTTTTATTAATTTATAATATATAGATTATATGTTAATATAATTTTTTAATATGTATTTTTTAAAATTTTTTTTTTATATATATATAATAACTTCTTTCATTTGTAACTTATTGTTAATGTTAATTTTATATTTTTAATATACAAAATTGTTTGCATTTTTTTTTTCAAATGTTGACTAATTTATTAAATTTTAATATTTAATTTTTATTATTATATTATGATTGTAATTTTTTTTTTGTCATTTTCATATTTGTTTAAATTTTAAAGAGAATTTAAAGTTTATTCAAAAATAAAATTAGCGAAAATCCATCGAAAACTAAACATAAAAGAATTAGTTTAAAATTAAACAATACCACTACAAATTCTTTCGCACGCCACTGGCATAAGCACACTCACACACATTACCAACCCATCCACCAACACACACACACACGCACACACACACACACTCTCCCACACACGCACACATAGGAGAATGCCTTCGGCGTCTGTGCCTCGCTCGTTGTGCGTGCGCTGCAAATATGTATTTTATGCTCTTTGTGTGGCTTGGCCGGCATTTTGGGTCCGGGCGCTGCTGTCCGCTAATTAGGCAATATGCACTCGATTGTGTTATAATCATTAAAACCGGAAAATGCATGGCCACCACGCACAGGCACACACACACACAGAGAGAAAGAGTGAGAGAGAGAGAGAGAAAGAAACACTCGGTTTCGGGGGCATTGTAGAAATATTTCGCCTAAATGACGACGATCGCAATTCCAGCAGCAATTAAAAACCGCCAACATTTTTGGTAGCTTTGCAATAGCGCCTGGACAATTGCTCACATCGGAATATTTAAAATTTTATTTTTTAAAAATACTAAAGTTGCATAAGTAAGAAATGATTCTGATTAATATAGAAATGATAAGACGAACATTCTTGTTACATCTTGATAAATGAAGCATATGAAATAAAAAGAATAAAAAATGGTTGCTATAAATTAAATAAAAATATTTAAAAATATTTTTCAAAATTAATTATCAGTAAATGCAATTTTTTGCTGTTTTTTTTTTCATATAGAAAAATAGAAAAACCATAAAATAATTAACATTTAGAATAAAAATAAATTAATAATATAAATTATAAAAAATAAAAACCATAAAATAATTAACATTTAGAATAAAAATAAATTAATAATATAAATTATAAAAAATAAGATATATAAGTAAAACAATAATAATATATTATAAATAAAATAAAGAAATTTTGATGTTCTTTTTTTTTTTTTTTTGTCTGTGAAAAAATTGGTAGGTTTCTGAAATTTGTTTTTTTTTTTTAAATAAAGTTTATTGGTCAAAAAAAAATAGTAATATTTAACAAATTTGTTTATTAAGGAATCTATTTTATTATTATTAATTTTTTTATTTATTTTATTATTAAATATTATTAATTTATTTAATTAATAATTTAGGAATTTATTTTGTTAATTTTACTTTTTACTATTAAATATTAAAATATTTTGTATTACTTATTATTAATTTATTTTATAATTATTCTTTATTTTATTTTTATTTATATTTTTAATTAATCTGTTACTAAATTTAACATTTAGTTGAGCCTTAAGCAAAAAAAAAAAAAAAATACAAAAAAAAAACAACAAAAACAAAAAACAAGAACAAAAAAAAAAAAAACAGAAAAACGCGATAAGGCGCCCCACTAGAGTCTATACAGAAATAGATCAAGATCTGAATTAACTAATGAGTTTTACTAAATTTATCTATTTCTCTATCTGTCTTTCTATCTATATATTTATGTAGATTTTATGATATCTATCTATCTATTGCTTATATATGCTTTTCAAACATTTACTCTTATATTTATTTACTGATATTGCACAAACATTTCTTCTTGGCTGATTAAATTTTTGATATTTTATGAAACTGTTGATAATATGATGATGATGTAGATGATTGCAAAACGAGCAATCTAATATATGTTAATTTAATTCTGTCGTGAGTAAAGTGAACAGAAATTTGGATTATTATATAGTGCAGTCCGTTGGAAACTAAAGACTTGGAATTATTAATTTGAATATATTGATGTGTATGTCAGGCTTAGAAAGTGTAAGGAGCACAATGTATATCGACAATATATCTAATCGAATGCTAAGACACCATGAAAATATAAATGATATATAATTGAGGTTTGCCTTAAATAAAAATCAAGTTTACTAAAGCAAACAATTTCTATTAATTTTTTTATTAAATTAAAATTTTTACATTAAGTTTTTCAAATACAAAATAAATTAACTAATAAAAATGAAAATGTTTTCATTATTTGTTTAACTATCTCTAAGAATCGAAAGAGCTTTACAATTTTGGATTTAAAGATTTAAATTTTTATTTATTTTTATTTACCTTCAAATTGAATATCTTAATGACTTGAAAAGTCAACTCATAAATATAAATTTTTTTTTAAATAATAATAATAACAAATATATTATTTAAATATATTTTTTACCCTAAAGGAATAAGTTCTTATATAATATATATTTGGTTTTTTTTTTTTTTATAAATTACATTTCTGTTTTAAAGTTTCACTTGTTATTCAAGTTTCATAAACTAAGCTCTTCATTTCTTCGCATAGTTCGCAACTATTTCGTGGCAGATTCGCTTAAGTTATTCAGCTTTTGATTCAATTTAATATGTGTGTGGTATTTGTGCAAGTATTTCTGGTCCGTCACGTAGGCGAACTTAAAGTCAAAACTTTCTGAGATGGCGTTTGCCAATGGCAGGAGGAAAACCAACAGGAAGCGGATGTGAGCGAAAGCAAACACGTGTTGGCAAAATCTTTGCTGTAACAATGTAAACACTCGCCCACTCAAATACACACACACACCAACACACACACATACACCAACACACACCGACATACCTCAGCCTCATTGCATATGTAAACCGGCTTGTAAGCTGGCCAATTTTTTATGTATTTATGCATTTCTTGCTCTTACAGCAACATTTTCCCTCTGCTCCACTTGCTGCTGCTACTGCTGCGTCTTCCTGCTTTTGCAGCGTATTAAAGTTGTCGGTTGAGCAAATGCAACAACAATAACGCCCATCGCACGCCACGCCCATTCAGGGCAAGCATAGTAGGTTAATCAAATGCAAGGCAAGAAAAAGAAATTGCAATACGCGCGCCGAGCAGGAGGCGGCGAGTCGAAGGGGCCAAGAGTCCTGGCCGACGGCTAGTTAGTGTGCGCGGGTGTCAGAGCTCGTTGCCATCGCGTTGTATGTGCGTGTTATATTAAAACATTTTCCAGCCGAGAAGAGAGCCACAGCAATGGCAACAGCAGGAGCAGCAGGAGCAGCAGCAGGAGCAGTTGTAGCAGCTGCAGCAACTGCTCCAGCATCAACATCAGCTGAGTGCAAAGGAAAACTGACAGCTGACGCAAGGACGTGGCCAGGACGACGTGCAGATATGCAGAAGGACACGGACACGGACAGGGACAGCGACACGGACTTGATTCATTTTAACTCGATACGCAACGAGCTGCAGTCACTGCCCGAAATTACCAAACACACATTCAGCTCGACTACAACAAATTAGCCAGTCAAGTGCAATGGGCTTTAATCAGTCATGGATATGCTTGAATATTAAATGTAGTTTACATATAATCAGAGCGATACATATTGGTAGCTGGAGCCAAGTGAACAAGAACAAGAAATGTAGAGCAAGCACCAAACTGAACTGAACGTGAATAAAGTTGAGATATAGATAGGAGACAGGCGACAGACAGACTGTAGTATAAGATAGTAAATCATTTTAGGAGAAGGAGTTGGAAATAGTACTATATAGCCTATTGATGATAGAATATTTGATAACCTCATTATCCATTGGTGATGATAGTGTCTCAAAGTAAATCATCTACGACGTCACGTTGCCTCTTTAAAAGAAATTATTGTTATTTATTTACTTAAAATTCTATTAAAATTAAATTCCTATCAATACTAATCTTTTATTTGGTTGCTTTTTAGTTTACTTATCTTTTGTCAAAAACTAATGCGGACAGATAGAGTGACGGAGGGACCGATGGGCGATCGGACAGACGGAAAGAAACTTAACTTAGTTCGTTGTCCTGATCAAGAATATGTCACGTCATCTTCTGCACATACATTTTCACTAAATCATTAATCCCCGAATTCCCATTTTCAATGGGTTCAAAAATTATTATTATTATTATTTTATTATTTTTTTTTTTCTTTTTTTTTATTATATTTTATTTAATTTTTTCTTTTTTTTCTTAAGCTACATTTTGAGTCTTCAGTTCATAACTGAAGACTTCTATGAGCTTTCGTTTTGAAAGTGAGAATTTATTTTTGGTATATCATTGAGAAGGTCAAAAGTAACTTATGAATTACCAAATATTTATAGTTCAAAAACTTTGAAATAATATAAAAGTTTATTTCATTTTACAGTTCAATTTTTAGGAGAAATTTAAAAAATCTTAGAATCTATTCTCAAACCCCAGAAATATATAAATTTAAAAAATTAATTTAACAGTCAAAGTTGGCAAATGATCTGTTTATCTTTAAGATCTGATAACCAGATCAACCGAAAGAAAAGTCTTACCCGCTGAGCAAGACACTTTGGATCTGTTGATTTGCAGTTTTCGATTGAGTACCTTGCGTTATGCCATTCGTGCGACTCTCTTTCAACGAACAACGTTTAAAGAAGCGATGTGATTGACTTTCGTCCAATGAGATTTAGTAAGAGAGCAAATAACACGAAAGCATAACGCAAACGTTCACATGCACATGCACACACTCACAGTCACGAGCGCAGTGTATGTGTTTGTCGAGCACAGCCCTTGCATGCACACCAACACATACGCGAAAGACTTTCTGCTTCTTTTAAATCAAGCAATCGGTCGGGGAACAGCAAGAGCGAGACAAAGCAAACGAATGCGTTTGCAAGACGATCGCGAATGAGCTCGTTAAAGAAACGATGAAGCCGGTTGCTCTTTGAGTTTCTACTCAAAATGCGCTGCTAAAAGACTCTGTTTTTCACTCAATCTTGCTTAAAGTGTAAGGGAAAGACACTTAATTGCAGGCATTGAAAAGAGTTCTATAGTTATGCCTGAACATTAGTCAAAATTCAAACTAATTTTCTGATTCTAGAAAATGGAGCTATTATTTGAATTTTAATTTTTATTGAAAATGTAGTGTTATAAATTGAACATTTAAAAGTAAATATAAATAATAAATAAGAATAATAAATTAAGCTTTCCAATGCATTGCAATCGAAGCAATAAATAAATAATATAAATATATGAATAAATTTAAAAAAATATATAAAAATTAAGTATTATAAAATATAATAAAATATGAAATTTATATAAAATTATATATTTTAAAATAAATGACTAAAATAAAATGTTTTTTGCTTTTTTTTTTTTTTTTGCTGAATTAAAACTAAGTGAATATTTCAATAAATTTCAATAGAAAACATTAACGCTATATTATCAAAAATAATTTTTTTTTTCTAAATTTAAATATAAATAAATTTAAAAAAAATAAAGAAGTTTCAATAGAAACATTTAGGTGATATTAAAAATAAATTAAAATCAAATATCCGAACTCTATTATTATAAAATAGATTTTTATATATCAATGTATCAATATCCAAAGTTAAATACACACTCACATGTTGAAAGCATAATTTTTATCGTATTGATTCTTGCACCTTCATGCCACAAGCTAAACTCAAGTAGAGGAAACATTGAGACTTTAAAAAGGACACATTGATTTCGTAAACAATTATTGAAGTTTACAAGTTGTGTGAGGAAAAACATGCGGCAGCTGTCGAGAATGGCTCGAAAGGTTTCGCCTGAGACAGCGATTTCCGCTGGGTGTCAACTGCTTTGCTTCCTCTTCCTTTTCATTTTAGCTTTTGCTTTGGCTTCGGCTTTTTATTTGTTATTTCTTTTTGGCAACACGAATTTGCCAGACAATTTTGATGGCCAGCTGGTATTTGGGCTTCATTTCTGACGCTTTATGCACATTATGAGCGACAGCGCCGAAATACCTGAACGATGCCAGCAGGTGACATAAAACAAGCCTTTTATGCGACAAGCAGCTGCCTGCCTGCAGTTGTCGACACGCAAAGGTAGAGATATATATGTGTGTATAAATAAATAAATATATATATATATGTGTGTGCTGAGGAATGCCAGCTGGAACGGGGTATCGCGTGAGTCGTGTGAAATATGGTTAGAAAACAAAGCGATTTCGCCCAATGGGCTGGGGAGAGAGAGTGTCTAAGGATAAGAGTTGAGCTATGGAATGGGCTGAGACTAGAGCTGGGGGTTGTAGCATAATCATTTGTTATGCTCTTGCCCGGCTAAATAAGCGCAAGGCATGCAGGATTAGCGGACTCCAAATGACAATTGGACGCCATTTTGTTGGGCTGCAACGATCCGCGCGCGCTGTTGCCGCATTTCATTTGAGCGATTGACAGTTGCTGATAAAAGGCCAAATGAAATGGAAACGAGCAAAACAAAGCAATGCCAAGCAAACGAACAACACACAACACTAAACACCTTCAGCTGCCAGTGTTGACAAGCGCCATGAAAATGTTAATGATGCGCTAGGCAAAGGTGTCAACTGTCTTGGCCCGAATTGCTGCTTGGCCCAAAAGAAGTTGCACTTTCTTACACACATTCTCTAGCTCCTGCTGTACCTCTTTCTCGCTTTCTCTCTCTCTCCCTCTCACTGAGCTATTTATCATTATGACATTGTTTGGCTTTTCAAGCTGATTTGCCTTGGGAGCGCCATCTGCGTCGCCTCAGGTCTCCAAGCTGTTAATCAAAGCTAGCACAAAAGTTGCCAGCAACATTCAACTGGGGAATATATATATATATACATGTGTATATATATTTATTTTTTTTATTCAACTATGAGTTTTTACTTGAGAGACAAAAAATGTTTTGGCCTTTAGCAGCAGCAGCAGGAATTCCGCTCAGTTCCTCGTGTCTTTTGAGCATGAATCAATATGAAATAGTTTAATTGCTGCAGTTGCTGCAGATGAGTTTTTCAAGTAACCCCAGGACGCAATTCATGCACTAAACAACTTGCTTTCCATTTATAGCTTATCGCATTTTTTTTTTTGGCTAAAATAAAATATATCAAATAAATTATATAAAATGCACAAAATATATTAACTGCATTCAGGTATAGTAAAATAGTAAAACTTCAAAATAAAATATCATATTGATCACATGATTCTCTATAGTATATCATTATGTTAAATAAATTGTAATAAATTGTAAGTAATTTTTAAATTTCAATAAATCGATGTAATTTTTAAAAATTAAAGTAAACTTTTTAAGTAAGGGAAACGTCTATATCGACATAGCTCATCAACCTTATTAAGATTGTAAATAGTTTGAATATGCAATGAAATTTAAACTCAGTGCTTCAATATGTTCCAGACTCATTCCACTTGGATAATGTTTTATATCATGTTTCAGTCTTATACAATTGCTAATGATACAATAAAAAACAGCAAATAGATTAGCTAAGTAAATCGGAAACTACGTTAAATAATATCAAAATGAACTGATTAATATAGTTTAAAAAAATAATAAAATCAAAAAAATAAAATAAAATAAAATAAAAAATAAAAATGATGATAAAACAAAATACAAAATATTTTTAAATAATTAAAAATAATTTTATATAAAATATAAAAATTATTACCATATACAAGTCATTTCGAGTATTACTAAGATAAATTCTTAATTTGTATCTTTTAACTAGAAAGAAATTACGATATCATTTTGTTCATTTATTTCTAGTTTTAAGATACAAATTATGAATTTATCCTTCTACCTATCCTATAAATATATTATATAAAATTATTTTTAACTAGTTTCATAAGATTTTTTTTATGTACTGCATGTTTATATAAATAAAAATATATATATTTTGAATAGAATACATTATAATGAATATAATTCATTATTATTATTATTTTAGTTACATTTAATTTTTTTTTTATTATATTTTGAGCATAACTTCCACACCGTTTTAGCTAGAGACTTCAATTTCAATTTGCATATTAAGATATATATTATAGATAAGCAAATTTTGTAATTTTTATATTTTAGATGCCACGCCTCCTTCACCACCAATTTGAAAAAAAAAAAAAACGCATTTTAAATACTAGAGATTTCTGCAATTTGGCAAATAGATACATTTAGATGCTCTTAAATTACTCTGAAAATTATAAGAAGTTCGTTCATCTAGAAATGGAGTTATAAGCGTCTAAAGCTCATTTGTAATCTTTTTATTTTTTTTCTTTTTAAATATATTTATTTATTTTATTTTTTGTTGTGCAAACTCACACAAAGAATCTGTCAGAGTTGGTGAATATATATAAAAAAAAATTATAAATATATTTTTTTTATTTATTTTTTTATTTTTTTTGTATAACTAAATTTATAAAAATATATATATATTTATTTTTTATTTATTTATTTTTTTTAATTTTTAATTTAATTTAATATTTTATTTCGCTAACTAAATTTATAAAAATATATATATATTTATTTTTAATTTTTATTTTTTAATTTTTAATTTAATTTAATTTTTTCGCTAACTAAATTTATAAAAATATATATTTATTAATTTTTTATTTTAATTTTTAAAATTTTTTATTAAATTTAATTTTTTATTGCGCTAACTAAATTTATAAAAATATATATATATTAATTTTTTATTTTTATTTTTAAAATTTTTAATTAAATTTAATTTTTTATTTCGCTAACTAAATTTATAAAAATATATATTATTTTTATTTAATTATTTTAATTTTATTTTATTTAGTTACTTATTTATTTATTTATTATTATTATTTTTTTTTTTTCGCTAACTCACACAAAGAATCTGTCCGAGTTGTTAAGCCTAGCCTCGCTTCGCTTCGGCTCGACTCTCGCCTGACTCGTAATCATTTCACATTTACTCAATTACGTTCATAAATGTCAGATTGGGGCCACATTGGTCTGGCTCGGGTTGGGTTGTGAGCGACTGCAGGTTCTATCAGGGCCGCACGACAACCGGTTAAGCCAATTTATTAAATAAAAAACCATTTGTCACATTTTATTCAAGTTTTCAACGCCTTTTTTCTCGTGGCGTTGCGTGGCCCGTTGCTATCTTTATTACATTTTCGACGCTCAATGGAGACTGAAAAGCCCCTAAAAAGCCATAAAGCCAGGCAGCCAGCGTTGACCTGGCCGAAAGCGGTCACAAAAGGGCGCGCTGTTCAAACAGACTGAACAAAAGGTCATCCCTGGAATTTCGCTTCATTAATTTCACCTGCTCGACTGATAAACAAAAAATAAAGAAAAATGTTGAGCATAAAAATAATATGTAATAACCAGATAATAACAATGCCATTTTTTAGTCATCTATTTTTTTAAATATATATATTTTTTTTCCTGTCAGTACTTGAAAGAAAGTCGAGAGACTCGAAAAGACAATGCCGCATTGGCCACCGCAATTAGTTGATTGCCGAGCGGGTCTCAACTCCATCAAAGATTGTAAGTGCTTTCAATTTCATAGCCAAGCAGAGTCTGTCTCGCTCTCATTCTCCCACCCCCTCTCTCTCGCTGTCTCTCTCACTCTTTGGTTCGCTCTCAACGGAAATTAAACTTGTCCAAAAGTTTAAATGCCTTTCAGCCGCTTCCCGTTGTGTTTTGCTTGACTTTTGTTCTCAAGTTGCCATTGCCACGCCCCGCTCAACCACCCGCCCCTACTGGCTGGCCATTTCACCCACATAGTTTCCATTCACGTACATTTATTGTATATGCCCACTCGACGAGTTTTCTAATTTGTGCGCGCTGCAAGCAATTAAAGGCGGCATCCGTTTTGATGCTGCAAGGCATCCCCTCTCTCCCTCTCTCTCTACTCTCATCTCTCTTTCCCCTGCTCTTCGTACATATTCTAAAGCTGCTTTTGCTACAAATTAAGCATGTCAAGTTACTCATACGCCTCGTTATCCCATCCAGTCATCTCAAGTGCAGCTAATGAGCGCCGACTTGCGACCTTGATCTTTTTTGACTGATTTATGCGAGATATCATATATATATCTATATATGTATGGCTTTTATGTGTGCATCTGCATAGTGTTTCCTTTAACGTCAACATACAAAATGCAAGCTCATAAAGTTTAATTAATATATGCAAGAAATGCATAAATAATATCTGAAGGCTAAATGTTAATCAGTTGAAGGACTATTTAGAGTTTTAGCCTTTAGAAAGAGCTTGGTATAAATTTATTAATAATATATAAAATTGTATAAATTTTATTAATATTAATTAAGTTGATTAATATTAAATATTTACACAAAAATTAACATTTTGCAATCATGCAATCTATTAGATATTATAGTTAAAGCGGTCAAAGCTTTTCACATTAATAAAAAAGTAAAAAAAAAAATAATAATAATAAAATAAAATAAAAACTTTTTTTTATATAACAAAATTGATTTAGTTTAAATAAGAATTTTTAAACCTATAAAAATAAAAAAAAAATGAACTTAGTTATTTGTTCATTTTTTTTTTTATTTTTATATAATTAAAATTAAATATGAAACAGTAAAGTGAATATATTAAAATTTAATATATTATTTTGCAAACAATTTTATTTATTTAATATATATTTTCATGTTTTTATATTGTTGAACAGTAGAATTAAATATTATAATATTAATAATAAAATAGTAATAATTTATTTAATTTTTATGCATATACATATATTATATTCAATATCAGAATGAAATATTTTTATATAGTAAAATTTTATATAGTAATATGAAATATATTTAATTTTTATATTTAAATATTAATATTAAACTTAAAATTTTAATATTACAATATAAATTATAATATTATATTTGATTATGTTTGTTGAGCTATCGAGATTTTTTGTATAGCTTTAAATTTTAAAACACAATTTTATTGGCGCTATGAGATGAGTTTATTGTTGTTTGTTGGTTTCACAGAGTTGTTTACTAGACGCCAGCAAAGAGTAATAGTCAACTAGAACAGTCTGCACAAATGTCTGCACTAAGCGAGAGTAAATTATGTACTTAATTCGATCTAAGCTGATCAAAGCAGAGCCGGTGCGTGGGAGAACGAATGAACGCTAAAAAGGAGAGAGCAATCTCTTTACAAATTCTCTTCTATGCTAATACGTTCGGCAAACTGCCGCTCTTAATTCTTATGAAGCGCTGATTGCTGGGCCCAACAATGTTTATACATTAGTATTAAACATAAAATGAAATATTAAATATATAAAATTTAATGTAAAATAATATATGAAAATTAAATATATTTTGTGAATGAAGTAGCTGAAGATGGTTTCTGCATCGTCAGCTAGTTAATTCCTCTCTCTTGCTGCTCTGCTCTCTTTTTGAAAGTTTTTCTCCCTTGGGCTGCGTTTGAGCTTGAAAGCCGAGTTTAGAAGGTTTAAAGCACTATTTAAAGTAGCTAATGGCTCTATCATCAGCAGACTTTGTTATTGGCCACTGGCTTGCCTTTGCCTTGGATACTCTGGCTAAGTTGCAGCAATGTGAACAGAACCAAAGCCGAAGCGAACTGAAGCCAGCGTTCACATTTTGTGTGTGTTTACCCAATGGCATACGGCTGTAACTTGAGAGAGGGGTAGTGAGAGAGTGAGAGAGAGGTACACTAAGGGAACGAGTTAGGGAGCGTTCTGCTTGAACCTTTAAACTAAAGCAAAACATTCTGAAAACAAACTGAGCGTTTTTTGTTGTTTAAACTCGTTTTTGTATAAATATTTATTTTATTATTTGTGTTTAGCGACCTCTTGTAAATTTTAACTCGTGCACATTTTGTAGCGCCTTCAGGGCATGTGTTTATAAAATTTGAAATAAATTCGAAAATAACACAAATTTAAGTAAGCAATGGATTTGCTTTTTAAGGGTTGCTATAGAAGAATATTATAAATTATATTTATTATATAAATATTATATATACATTATATAACGAATAAAGTGTAGAGTTTAAAAAATCTGATAATCAACTAAATATACATATTAATTAGATATGAACTAAAATATATAGGTGATAAACAATAAATAATGATGATGATGATAATAAAGGTGAAAATAATGAGAAAAAAAGAGAAAGATATGCAAGTATGTACTTATTAAAGAGAGTTAAATTCAAATAAACCGGGAGATTCTGTCCGTTTCGTGCTGCCTGTAATGAAGTGTATTTCACTCACACTTTCAGAACAAGTGAGTGATAATCTGTGTCTTTTAGCAAAGCACTTTGAGAAAAAACTCAAAGGGTAACCGAATTGCATCGCTTCTTCCACGAGCGTGTGCGCGATCGGCTCGCAATCGCTGTCGTTTGTTTTTTCTCGCTCTTGCTGTTGCCCAACTGTTTCGTTGAGTTAAATGGCTGTCGTGTATGTGTTGGTAAGCATGCGAGGTCTGTGCTCGCCAAACACATACACTACTCACTCATGGCTATGTACATGTGTGTGTATGCTAGTGAGAATACTGTTTGCATTGAGTTTTTTTCTGTTGGTATTTGCGCACTTTTGGTTCTCATTATCCTCTCATTCTCTCTCTCTAAATGATATTCTTTAAAAGAGCATCATACGAATCGTTATTGTTAGGGTATTTAACAGTAAACCAACGAAAAGGAAAAGAACGAAAAGAACCGAAGTCTCTTGTTCAAAGCGAGAGTGAGTGAATAAGTTTTGTTCTGCTGATCTCACCAACAGAACTAAAAGAATGAAAAGGTCAAATGTTATTTACGAGTAAAAATATATTTATA
>JAWNOS010000380.1:0-34568 GCA_035045845.1 Drosophila buzzatii | reverse complement strand
AACTATGATTCATTATATGCTTTAACAAGTCTAAGTCGCAACTTACAATGTTTACCAACATTGTTCAAATATTGAATATCTTATAGCAGCGCCTAAATGTTACAAAACTCTTGTCGCAGTGCTCATGCCTCACAGTAAACGGGGCTAAAATAACAATGACTCAAAATGAGGCAGTGTACATTGTGGAGTTGGAATTTGCGAGTTTGCCAAGCGCAATTAAACAAAAATTCAATTTGCCTCATATCGAATACAGTCGAAGTTGAATGAGATTCGCCGACTGAGTAGGCTGTTCATATATAATATATAAAATATCTGTTTGTTGTGCTCGTTGTGTTGGTGTTTTTCGTAGAATCGTGCAGCTGCCAATGCATTTGCGAAAAGGCGTTCAAGGCTTTGAAGACTGCACGTCTAGATTTTAACAAGCTAAATCTATTTATCTAGGCAGCTATCATATATGTTTTTTCTTATATTCTATATTTGTATTGCTGCACACGCCCTGTGCCCAAGCGGAAATGCCAAACAGCCAACGCTCATGAGAATAATGCATGATATAAATTATATAAACAATATATATTGTATATACCATATTTGTTGCTCTACATTATTTATGCATAATTAAGTGCAATTGTTGTAATTCGCATGCAGCTATCAACGAAACTATGAATAACTAGCCAAAATACCATATACTATAATATAAGATATGGACTGTAATGCATTTAAAATCATTTGAATATGTTTAAGGGGCATATACGATATATATTTAAAGCTGCTTTGAAGTTCAAAACTATCTCGCTATCTTTGAATAATGTTGAGTTCTGATGTAGAAACAATAGAGTTTTTTCGCCAGATCTCCGTAATTAAATATATCAAGATATTTCTATCGAATACGTTTTATAAAATTCATAATCCACGCCCACAGTACCTATAGATGAGGTTGTTTCTGTTTGCCCTTTACTAGACTCAAGTGAACACAAGAAACTCGGCTCACATGTCAAAACATTCAATTGTTCGTAGCTGTTAAGTTGTCAAAATTATGTCCGATACTTGAGCAAACACAGCAGCCAAGCACTAAGCGCGGCTTTGTTCCGTGCCGTCGCATGAATCAGGTAACAACAATTACAAGCACAGGTATATGTAAGTGCTTTCATATAATCTCGCTCCGCGTGGGCAGTGTTGGATTGTCAATAAGGTTAAGCAAAACACCTTGGAAAAGCTCTTATTGAGCAGTTGGTTAACTGCTGTCTGACACTGTGCCCAGCAGAGCGTAAGCCCAACTTAATAATCAAAATGAAGTGGCAAAGAGATCTGAAAAGAATTTATTGTTCTTTGTGGTGAGTAAATGTGTTTGCTTTTAAGCACTCCATTCTTTTTGAGGTTTTCTTGTTCTATGTTTGCCTGACTGATGTTGCCCTAAGTGCATAAGTAATAACAAGAAGTGGCAAAAAGCATTAAGAACTGCTTTTAAAATCTTATTTGACTTATATGATTAATTGATTTAGTTATATCAGCTTTTGTTAATGGAGATGAATTGAAAATGTAGAGGAAATAATAATATTGTGTGTAATATCCCATACTTTATTGCATCTAAAAATTCTTTGTTATTTTGGAGATCTCTTTAATCTATCTTCGAATTCTATTGTTTTTTGTTGGTAGATTTTTCGTTGACTTCGTAAATTATTTCAAGTTTCTATTTTTTTCAACTTTATAAAATATAAAGTTTTTGCTGTCAACACAATTCCGAATGCTATATTTCCAAGTCTTGGAAGTCTTTCAAGTGTAATATCATATTTCATTAAATTACCTTTTTCTTAGAATATTCGTATCACAATTAAATTGAGTTTCACATGATAGCTTAAAGAAGTTTACAGCCAATTCATTTCATTTCACATTTTTCACGATTTTATTATTTTTCACCAGTTACATAATGTTTGAATAGAATTTTGGAACTGTTCTTTGGTCAGTTGGAAGGATTGTAAAGTGTAGTAGAAGCAGCAGGTGTTAATGTCCTGTTGCAAGTACGGTAGAAAAACTAATGAAAATATTAACCCGATATCCGACTATTTATAGCCAAATCTTGGGCAATCAGGCAAAAGGCGAGCTGACCAATAGGAGACAAAAATCGGCTTAGGGATAGCTACGGAAACGGATATTGGTTGACCAATAGAAATCGTACAAATGTGTTCACAAGTGACAGACAAACAGGGGAAATATATGTTGAGTTATGGATTGCCGATGCTAGGCAACGGGACACTAATTGTCCCTGACTTCTGGCCATAACAGACAAAAGTGGAGAAAACCCAGAAGTTAGACGAGCGCTATCAACCATATAAATGTGAGAGAGATACCCGTATATATACATTGCTATGTACGGGTCAAAAGTGCATTTGCTATATCCTTGATTGATAGATCTACACACATGTGGGTCGCTTTACATAAGCATGATATATAGTCAGACAAACATATATATCTATGTGACATATGGACAAATTATATATAAAAGCTTATATAGTAATTGGCTTTGGGGCAACTAATGAAACCCAAGTTCCCGCAATATGTGGACCTAATAACTGAACTATAAAAGCTGGGGCCGTAGTTGAGCCTTGGTCGGGGGTTGGGTATGCGACGACTGCAGCTTTATGAATATTAGATAAACTGCTATACTATATATATTATACTATATGGTATATGGACGACTTCAGCTGATGTTTTCACATTATGCATTTTTAAATCCGTTTCCTCCAAGACAGCAAAAAGCGTTTCAAAAATTAATAGAGGGAAAGCAGGAAAGTAGAGGGTGGGCCAAGAGGCGGGGTCTTCGCTAAATGCCTGTGAAATGCAACAAATTGCGGGCAAATATTATTAGAAAAAGGAGGCTGACGTGGACAGTTGCAGCAAGGCCGTCATTATAGCTAACTGAACTGTCATTATAAAGAAGGTATAGTTCAGTAACACTGAGGGAAATTATGGACGAATGCATAGGGTAAAATAGCTAGAATTTTGGCTAGCTAGTTTCTCAGATATACCAAGTCTTAATATTGGTTAAATAGACGAAAAACACTTGGATTTTAGATATTAAGAAAGGAATCTACAAATGCAGAGCTAGTCAAACAGAAATTCATATCTAGAATCTGTACTATATGTCTATCATTGTGTAAAGATAATGGCAAATACATGATGTTGGAAAATTCAGCAAGATATTAATATGCTAATCTATACAATCTTTAATCTATATATCTATATACCTAGACCAACTGTCCTTATAAACATTTTCTTTATCCTGCATCTTACTATATTTTTTCTGTACGTGATAAGTTGTAAACATATATTTATGATGATATTCAGAGTATTACTAGATTAAACTCTAATTTAGTAAAGTAGTTATTGTCACATCAGATAAAATCCTCACATTGCATTTATATTGTAAATATATGGAATTATATTTCTCAGCCCGCTTTAATTGCTCTTAAATACAATTAACTAATCATTTTCTTCAAGTGTAACTCGCAAAAATACAAAATGCAACCTAAAGACACAAAACTTCTATATTATTCATGTAATTAGAGCAATTTGCTGCGAACAATTCTTCGATATTGCTTTGAAGAGGTGCTCGATGCATTTGCAACAAAAATAAAATTGAACTACAACAGAGGCAAAAACCCATATGAAAGAAAAAGGAGGACATTTTCCATTTTCCAGAAGGAAAAGGCGGACGCATTTTTAATTAAAATGCTGAGAGTTTGAACAGCCGTTGGCCTCAATTGCTTCAAAAGCAACTAATAATAGGTTAATTGCGTTGTCAGAAAAGCCACAGGGAGTGCAAGGCGAGAAGCTAGAGGGGGTACATAAATAGGGGATGCGTGTGCTTGGAGGACACTTTGTGGCGGTTGCTTTGGCTAGTCTTAAGATGAGCCAAGTGGCCAGTGATTAAAGCAACCGCAGCAGCTTAATCAAATATTTACAGCTTCCCACGACATATGCCAAGGTTTGCAGGCAGAGATAAAGTGAGATACAGAGAGTGCGAGAAAGCGTATAAATGAGAGAGAGGCAAATGAAGTGCTGTCTGAGGGGTAGCTTAGCAATTGAAAGAGCCCAAGCAAGTGGTTCTGAATGTGACATAAATGACAGGTAGCAATTATGTGAAAATCATTTGATTGACAAACACACACACACACAGAGGGAGAGAAGAGGTAGAGAGAAAGAAGAAACAGCGGGAGGGAGGTAGATACAGAGAGAGAAAGAGAAATACACTCGCTTAGCCACATCCTGTTCAAATAGCTTTGACAGCGCACACACGCCACAACCACAGTCGCGGCCACGCCTACGCAAACCCCTCGCACATACAATATGAATAAGTGGGAATATAACAGGTAGGCGTAAGTTATAGAGTGTGTGCATGACTGTTGAATACCCTGTAAGTACTCAACTTAATATTGATTGGAATTAGAATATGAAATGCATTCAATGATAAATATTTGATTGCGCTTTATATATCCTTGTAGAGAATACAATAGATTAAGGTTATGCTTAATATCGATATTTATCTATTTTTATTAAAAATATGTTAATAAAGAGTGAAGAGAGTTTCTTTAATATGCATATACAATATAAATAATATAGAAATAAAGCAGAAAATTGGATATGCAATTTAATATCGTAAAAGTTTTATAAAACCTCAGAGATGAATGAGATAAACGTTACTTTTTTAGCTTTGGTTTTTCGATGATTACAACTTCATTACTAAAACTGTCCCTACAGGGTATAAGTTAGTTGGAGTATGCGGGGGTTAGACACATTTTTTCATATTCCACACACACACACAGGCGCACGCACAGGTGGACTGCTGCTGACCACAAAAATGTGTGAGAGGAAGAGAGAGCGAGAGAGAGAGAGCACAAGGCGAGACGTGCAAAACCGCGTAGCAAGTGAAGAGGAGGCGGAAAAGGAAACAGGAGGCAGTCGAGCACCAGGAAACGGTTATATGCGCACCCAGCCTGTTATTTTATGCAGGACAATAAAGTAGCAGCATATTTTGTGCCCCTTGCCAGGCTGCATGTGTAGTTGTGTAGCTGTGTAGCTGTTGCCAAGCCACCCCCTTCCGACCCGGCCTTCAGTAAACTTAATTGGACGCTGCCGATGGTGCTCCTGCTGCTGCTGCTGTTGCTGGGGTATATGCGTTTGCCTAGCACTCTATAATTTAGCGGAAAAACAGCTAATGGACGTCATGTCCAGTCCAAACGCCACGCAACAGCAACAAAAGCCGAGCAACACAGCAGGGTCTTTTTGGTGGGCGGAAATGCACACAATTGACAATTCTCTGCGCTTGGAATATACAGGCATATACATATACAATTATATATCTATGTATATATGTATATATATGTTAACGCTAGTCTGCCCTCGCTCTATGTGCGTTTTGTGTCTATCAGTCTGTCCACTTCAAGGCTTTTATGGACATGTCAGCATGCTCAGCGAACCCACACAACGGCCATCGCGTGTCTACCAGCTCCCACCTAGGCTAATTCCCTACCTTACCCTACCACCCAGCTCTCCTCATTCTCCCAATAACCGAGTGCCTGCGCTAAAAACTAATGTCCTTATGGCGTGCGCTGCGCTGAACCAACTAAGTTTCGTGGTATACTAAAAAATACAAAAAAAAAATAAAGGTAAAGGAAAAAACTTTGTCAATTTTCCTGCCTGTGCTGTCTTGTCTATTTGACTCTCTGCTCTGTTAAGCATTCGATTTGAATTATTAAGAGGCTTCGATTGAAAAGCAGTTGGCGCAGACACCCCAACCCAAACCAAACCAAACGCTTACCCAAACCCACCTTCCACCACCTTCCAACCATTAACACCCAAACATGGGGCCATATTCGTATCGTCGTGGTCAAAATTCGTATCGTATATGCTTCTTGACTAATTATGCGGCTCTCGTTTCATCGTAGAGTGAGCTAATAAAACTTAATTATCGACGCGGGTAATGAAAAAATATTGAGCTATTAAAAGTTTAGCAGAAGCTTTTAAAGTATACAAAAAAAAAAGTTGAAACTAGTTTTCTTTGCATATTCAAAAATTGTTATCAAGTATTGTTATTAAATAATGTAATGATAATAATGATGTGATAATAATAAAAAGAATAAAAGTAATTGATAATCCAATTATAATTTATTATCAGCAATAGTAATCAATATTGAAATCAGAATTAGCATTGAAATCAGCAGCAGATAAAGCATTAGCTTTTGCATTAATACTTTCATCATCATCATTAGTATTAACATTAGCATTATCATATTAGTTTATAGTAACAAAGTTTTGTTTTCCTACTAATCTATTTCAATTATCTTTTCCTATCAGACAATTGTACTTTCAGATAAGACAGGAAGGTTGTTTATCGACAGTCAGACTCACCCATATCTATAGCTATATGATGATATGTATATCTATATTTGTGCTTCTCTGACTGCTACACACCTTTATACACCTTCATAAAAATCGCGCCACGCCCAGTTTAATGCTTTCATGCTGAAGTGGCTAAGCGAATATAGCACGGGGAATGCCCCGTGGGCTTCTTTTAATACCACAGCGCATAAGTCATAAATATTTTTAATTTTAGTTAATTAATGCGTTACGTTTTACTATGAGTATAAATAAAGCTATAAAAGCCGATTCGCATAAACTTTATAGATAAAGTAAATATGCAGTTTTTCTTCTTCTTTGTCTACTCTTTGCGAATGTAATTGTCATGGCTTGAAAATTGTTTCGTGTCGAGTCATTGGCGAGTGAAGATGATGATTGTATAATGAAACATTCAATATTCAACATATTCGCAATAATATATATATATATATAATGTCATGGGAAAACAAGAAATGCTGCGGCTACTGCTGTTGCTGATGCTTGCTAAGGCATCTCAAGGCTCTTTTTGACTCGTGAAACGTGTTTGCAGCAAATCGAGTATTAGCATAAAAACAACAACAACAACAAACAAACAATAACAACATAAATATTTGTTGCCTGCCTGCCTGTCATTCAATAAGACAAAAGCCATCAAAAACAACTTGAACGAAACATGTTTTGCCCAAGGGGGGTTTTGAGAAGCGCATAGAGGGGACACAAAGAGAGAGCGCGAGAGAGCGGTGGCTGCCAAGCATGTCGGATAGTGGAAAAAGGGGTTTCAAGGGAAGTGGGGACGCTCAAAAGCATGCCGAGGAAAGCGTCCAGTTGCGTTAATAACTAACAAAAACAAAAATATGGAATAAGCAAGAACATTGCTCTCGGGCACAGGTAACTACGTAATACTCGTGCACCTGTGTGTGATTCTAGCTCTAAAAGTGAAAGATATTCAATAGGCGTAACATCTTCAGAGATTTCTACTCGGCTCGCTTTAGCGAGTTTATCTATACACAACATTGTTCATGTTGTGTGTCAGCTTATCTAATATACTCAGACGTTCAAGTCTCATACTCTGTATTCATACTTCATGAACGAGTATAGCAGCAGCAACAATTCAATATTAAAGTTGCATGCTTTATAGCATCACAGCTGCAAATCATAGAAACAAATCTCCACAGATGAATAAACAACAACAGCAACTGCAACAACAATTAGCCCGCATGTGTGCCTGGCTGGAACTAGATGAAATATATTTCATAAAATTTATTTCTTAATGCGGGCTGAAATGAATATTTAACCAGTCGAAATATACGAGTTTACAAAAATAAACATCATACATCATAGTTGCGAGACTAGCTCTAAAGCTTGCTGAGAGTTGAATTAAGTAGACTTTTAATTGAATAAGCATGAAAAACGATGTCTGCAACACCTTATGCTGCCTGCTACATACGTTTTCACAAAACAATTGTGGGCTAAATGTGTTTAGAGCTAGAAAAAACATATGAGAGGCGAGAGATGTGATCTTTAGGTTGTCATATTACTTTCCTTATTCAGAATTGAGTCTTGCATATGATTGTAAATAAAATAAAAATTCAATTAAAGTTATAAAATAAGAATATGAAATTATTAATCTTTACTTATTTCTATATATAGGAATATACACCCAATATCAAGCCAAATTTTGCCGAGAAAACGTAAAAGTATAGAGCAAAATTTCACATATGAAAACATTTGAAGCTTTTCATATTTTCAGACAAGTTTAAATAGAAAATTTACCTAACATTGCAATAATAACAAACACCTGTATAGACTTTTATATTTAAATATATATGATTGCAAACTTTAATGGCAGCCCTCGCAGCAACATATGTCTATGTTATGTATGCGAAACAGTCACAGAGCAAAATGCAGTAAAAGCTGTTTTTTTCGGCCTACGGGGAAATCAGGAAACCAAAATTCAGCTAGGGAGAGATAGAGAAAAGCAGAGAGTGTGCAGAGCGGGGAGTACGAAGAGTGGACAGTACAGCAATAGCTGGCTAACAAGCTGCTGCTGTTGTTCAAGCCAAAAAAATAGAAAGAAAATAATAATAAAAACACAAATAAACAAAATGAAATATGTAATAATAATGCTCCAGTTGTGAGTACCTAACTAGCAGATACTTAGCAAAGCAGACCCCGATAGTTTGGCTACTCTAGATAAAGTAAAGTAATCAAGAGATTTTTAGAGATTATTTCTAAAAGTTGAGCTTACAATAGGTGTCCTTATTCATATATATATTCAGTCAAATCTTATATAATTGCAAATATACAAAAAAATATTATAAACCTATTAACCCTTTTGTCTCTTTAACTAAAGGGTATACTCAGAACGAGCACATTTAAGTTAAGCCGATTGCTTTCCCAGCTATGGATGATCCATATAAAAAGTGCATAAATATTCAATGATACGTCCGGCTCATATTTTATGAGCAAGTCAAACACAACTTTTGAATGAAGCCAAAAAAGCAAATACAGAAAAAGGCTTGTCATTCACTTAAATACATACATATTTTTTGGTTAGGCTGGCTGGCTTTATGTATTTGATGAGTAAATATAGGCCGAACAAACGAAAAAAAAAATACACCCCCGCCTAAGAGAAATTTCATTTAAAAACCAATTTTTTTGGTTAAACGAAAATATTTTGAATATTTTTTGTTTCTTTTAGATTGTCACCAAAATTATAAAGACAACAAATAAACATTATTCGACATGCTTATACAATATATTACAAACATATATGTATATATGTATGTGCATGTGTATATAGACACTCTTATCTGTATATTTCTTTATTAACAAGCTAAGCGAGCAGCAAAAATAAATTTACATTGAAAACAATGCAAAAATGATGAAAGAAATCACAAATTGAAAAGAATATTATAGTAAGGATTGGACGACTAGGGAATACCCTGGCTTTAGACATTTTAAAACTCCATTAGAGCTACCTTTCTATACATGTTCTATCTGTAGTAGGGTACTATGCAAAATTATATGCCGAAATTCAGTTTAAGATCGATGATCTAATATAATTTGCAGGCCATCATTGGGAGACAAAATTATTACTTTCTTATTTGGGAAGCTTCTAAAAATTGTATATATTTTGATTCATCTCGTAAGCCCATTAAATTTGCTGCTTTCAATAACAATATAATACTAAAAAAGAAACGTAATACGTAATATATATGAATATATTTTCAGTTCAATGAAGTCCCTGATTAAATTGTGTACACAGATTGCAAAACCGATTAGGAACATAAATACTGGTAATCAGCAATCGGAAATATATATATACATACATATAAAAAATTATATCATATATATATTTTTTTGTATGGCTTCTCAGAATCTTTTTATTATCTTTTAAAAATATATGGCCAACAAAGAAAAAGATAGGGTAACTCTGCTGTTGGCCAATAAAATTTAACAAAAAAAAAAAAAAAATTGTTTTTCGAGATATTTAGCTCAATGTCAATGAACGCAATAAAGCACGGAGCAGACTTGGCAAACAGAACAAAAAACGCAATATATTGGCTAAGAACGCGTGTGAGAGAGATATACAAGTAGAGATTCTGAGATATAATACAACACACATACATGCATATAGTTATATATATTTATATACTGAGAACAATTTCAGTGATTTGGCGAATTTGACGTAGAATTGTCTCACTGCCAAAATATGCAAAGAAACAAAGCGCACACACACACACACACACACACACACTGAGAAGTGAACACATACATATATAGAGAACAGCCTAAACACGCTACTCAAATTAGCAATTTGCCAGGGTTTGACAGCCCATTTTCTTCTCTCGCCAGTCTACCGCTCTCCTTCTCGCTTGCATAAAGAGAGCAAATAAAAGTGAGCGCTAAAACTGGAATTTGCAAGAAAAAAGCAAAAGTTAAATATTTTAAATACAAAAGAAACAATAATAAAGCTCGTTTTCAGCTGCTGCTTTAAGCCCAAATTCCAACCGACCAAAATGGCAATTGAAACAAGTTGCTACACGAAAAGAAACAAAGGTGCTAAACACATTCGTCTTGTGGCATTTTCGTCTAAGCTCGTCCCCTCTCTCTCTCACACACACACGCACTCTCTTCTCTGTGTTGGCTAATAGAGTTTGCTTGAGAGTTTACAATGGAATAGTTTATGTGAAAACATTATTTAAAAGCCAAAATTTTGCCTGGGAAAAGCGTATAAATTTGGAAAAATTCGTTTTTCACAAACAGAACAAATGTGTGATACATATATAGAGCAAATGAGAGGAAGGGAGATGTTAAGATTACATAATAATAATTATAATATATGATAGTTAATTATACAAAAAAATTAAATATATAAGTACAACTTTTAAAGACAATTAAAAATCACAAGCTGAACATATTCGCTAATTAGAATCTACAAACTCAGATAAGCACGTAATAATCGGTGTTGCCCGACAGCAGAATACCCTATAGAACAGTTCTGAATATAGTTATGACACTGGAATGTTAATTTCCATACTTATTTACTTCTATTGGTAGAGCTTGTTAATTGTTTATATATAAAGTGTTATATATTGTATAACTTATTACACATTTTTACTGTTCACATTTAAATATTCTTGTTAATTTATATATTTTATACATTGTTATACAATTGCCTATAACATGCTTTATGTTTTGTTAAGTGTTATACCACTTCATATGCATATGCATGTAATCAGTTCTGTTTACTCTCATTCGCTCATCATTTATCTTCTTCAATCTCTCTCCCTCTGCTTATCCCGCTAACCTATGGCAATAGCTCTTACTCTTTCACTTTGTCTCTCAACATTTCTCTCGCTCTCTCCCTCTCTCTTTCAGAGACGATCACACGAACCTAATTGCATTAATTGGCCTGAATAAATACTCGATTCGATCAATAGATTGATGCTGTGGTAGCAGGAGAAACAGACAAATAAATAACGGCAAAATACTATGCATAAAATATAGGTTAGGCTGTTTTTGTCGCTTTTTGCCATATTTGATGCGGCACGTTGAACTCTGCGCGTTTAGCGAACCGAAGCGTGGGAGTTACTATTTTCGAGTAAACAATTTGTTTTGATTGTATCTCTAGACTTGGAGAACAACAACAAAGAATAACTAAATTACAGTATTATGAAGTTATGTATGTATGTGTGTGCGTGTGTGCCGGCACACGCGGTAGCTAGCGAAAAGGCGCGTGGAAAATAGCAAAACAAAAGACAAAAGCAAAGAAGGTAACAGCAAAAACAGTTAAAGCGCTAACTGCGCCGTCGACTGCGACGCCTTTGCACTCGAAATGCGGAAAGCCGGCGCGCCATTTACATGCGAGTGTGTAAGTGAGAGAGCTAATATAACATTAAGCAAGAGCAGCTCAGTCGATTCTATTTTTTCTTCTCAAGAACATTTTAGCATGGTGGTTGTAAATACAATGTGAATGGGAAGCCAAAAGAAGCCACGAAAGACAGTGCACAAGGGCTGCACAATTGGCAATTTGCCGAAAGCAATGCAAAAGCACAGATATAACATTTTTTATTAGTTCGCACATACTGTATATATAAATACACAACCTCACTCACACATGCGCGCGCAATACAAATGTAATGTGAAATTCGCAATTTCTTAGGTGACAAATTCTTTCGAGTATTTTTTTTCTTTACTCTGCATGTCGCGTCGCTTTTCTAACTTACCTCTAGCTTCGCTTTCTTTAGTTTTGTACGTTCCGCGTGCACAAACAACACTATATTTTTCAGCTTCCACAAACACCAAATAAACTGATTACTATTCCTTTGTATTCTTAATTTATTTTTTTAACACAAAAACAGGAGCAAGTTAATAACCGAGCATTAATATGACTGTACGTCTATCGTGTACTTATTTTTGCATTTTTGTTCAACCTAGAGATGGGCAACGAACGATAGACAACTATTGCCAGGGCACTTAACAGTACTGTAACAGTGTGTTAAATGACATTTTCGCTCCACATGCTCCACACTGAATTATAATTGTATACTTTTGAGCGCCCAAAAATAGTACTACATTTAGTTCAGCATCTAAAAGTAGGCATTTTTGGCAAAAACGCATCAGGTGTTCTGCACGTTGAGTGACCAGCTGTTATATGTCGAGTGTGACCAATTAACTGTGTTTTGGGTATTTCATTAGTACTTTTTATACGCAACGCATTATGCGAGCAGTAGCCAAATTCAATAACAAAGAAGACGAATTATTCATTTAAATTATACTAGATAGATAGCACAGTGATATAAATATACACATATATACATAAGCAAATATACAATTGACCTTGGGCGCTGTGAGGTGTGCGTCATGGCTAGCCCAAACATCAATTATCGCTCCTTGGCTGAGGAGCACGTAAATCCATTTCAAACAACAACAACAACAGCAGCAGCGAACATAACAACAAATTCGGACGACGCAAAAACATTCACAGCTGCTGCGCATTTAGGCGAACACGCGGATGACGAAGATGATAGAGACCATGAACACGAACACGAACACGAGGATATGCCACACAATAGTGGAATTATGATACATATCGTTCCTGAAACTGGCAAAGAATCGCAACGATGGAATCATATCGAAGATCTCGATTCTTTCTTCTCCCGCATGTACAACTATCAGCAAAAGCACGGATTTCGTGTTATTGTGCTGGACGAGGTGTTCCAGGTGTTGGAATTCGGATTCGTCATTTGGCTGTTTACCTTTACAACGCACTGCATTAAGTTCGATGTGCTCTTTGGCAACAGCCTACCCGATTCCAAAACGAATCGCACCAAAACGATGCTGAGCGACGTTTTCGTGCCGACAGGTGAATGTGTGGCTAAATTCGGATTCTTCACCTATCTGACTATATTTCTGGCTGCCATCTATCTGGGCATACGGATGCTCAAGACGATCTATCACATAACCCAATATGCCGATATCAAGAGATTCTACAACACTGCCCTGGGCATCGAGGACAGCGATTTGGACAACATCACCTGGCACGACGTGCAGCAGCGCACGCGCAAGGTCCAAGCCGAGCAGCACATGTGCATCGACAAGGAGCTGCTTACGGAACTGGACATCTACCATCGCGTGCTGCGGTTCAAGAACTACTTGGTGGCTCTCATGAACAAGCAGCTGTTGCCTGTTCGCTTCCATTTGCCACTCATTGGCGAAGTTGTCTCGCTCTCTCGCGGCATGCTCTTCAACATTGATTTCATACTCTTCCGCGGGCCTGGCTCTCCGTTCCAGAACAATTGGCAGCTGCGCGATGAGTTTGCCGTGCGCAGCAATCAAACGGAACTGGCCCAGAGGCTGTCGAAGCTGATATTGGGCGTGGCGTTGGTCAATCTGCTGCTGGCTCCAGTCATATTCCTCTGGCAGTTGATCTACTTTAGCTTCTCGTATGCGAATATCCTGCGCAAGGAGCCGAGTGCCTTGGGTGTGCGTACCTGGTCGAACTACGGACGTCTCTATCTCCGACACTTCAATGAGCTAGATCACGAGCTGGATGCACGCCTGAATCGCGCCTACGAATATGCCGATCGCTACTTGAGCTCCTTCTCCTCGCCCCTGGCTGCTGTGATAGCCCGAAACGGTCTCTTCATGACCGGAGGCTTGCTGATCCTGATACTCGCTCTGGGCATCTACGACGAGCACGTCTTCCAGGTGGAGCATGTGCTCAGCATTATCGCTGCCTTGACCGTTGTCGGCGTTCTGTGCCGCACCTTCATACCCGATGAGAACCTCATCTGGTGCCCCGAGCAGCTGATGACCGCTATCTTGGCCCACGTTCACTACCTGCCCACCGAGTGGAAGCAGCAGGCACACACGGCCCACGTGCGGAACGAGTTCAGCAACTTCTTTCAGTTCAAGGCTGGCTATCTGCTGAGCGAGATCTTTAGTCCATTCGTGACGCCATTTGTGCTCATCTTTGTCTTTCGACCCAAGGCCATGGAGATTGTCAAGTTTTTCCGCAGCTTCACAGGTGAGTCGGCTTTACCTTACCTAGGCTTCATTTTATAAAAGCTCTAAAACTTCTTTTTCCCTTTTAGTTTCGGTTCGAGGCGTTGGCAACGTTTGCTCCTTTGCCCAGATGGACGTGCGCAAGCATGGCAATCCCGATTGGCAGATCAACAATAGCAACTTGTTGGATCTACCTGGTCTCAACAATGAGCCACTGCATCAGCAGCAGCAGCAGAGTTTAGCTGGCGGCAAGACGGAAATGTCGCTGGTGCGCTTCACTCTGAACAATCCTGAATGGCAGATGCCAAAGGAGGCTTCCAAGTTTATCAAAGGCATTCGAGAGCATGCCATCGATGAGCTGGTCCAGGCGAAAACATCGCCACATACAGCGGCACGTGATAATCCGCTGATGCACAGCCTGATCTCATTTGGCAACATTGGCGAAGCGTACTCCTCGATAGCCAACTCAGTGCTAGCTTCCGACGTGAGTCCCGAGCAGCTGCAGCTCTCGCAGTCAATGAACGCTGGCCGGGCTAGCTTTGCCCAGCCTCCAGCAGGAGTTGGAGTTGGAGTTGGACATGGTGTTGGAATTGGAGTTGGATCGGGAGCTGGAACAGCGGCTGCATCCGACTTCCGCCAGATGCTGCAACAAAATCTGGGCGAACCATTGAGCAGCATGAGCATGGGTCCAATGGACAGCATGCGACGACTGCGTCTAAGCAAGGCTGAAGGACGCATTGAGGGACCAACGGATACCCTGCTCTACAGCCTGTACGGCGTGGAGCCACGGCTGGCCAAGAATCCGATTGGCGTCACCGTTGCGGATATGTGCCTTAGTGCTCTCTATTTGCACGAGCTGAGCCAACAGAAGCGCTTGGCCCGCCAATCGCGCATCGAGGAGGCCGACGAACGACCCGGTCCAAGTTCAAGGGGGCCACGCCCACAGGCAACGCCACAGCCGCCCACCGGATCGGCGGGCCACACCGTGATTACCTCAAAGGCGGCCGAGCGGACGCCGCTATTGGGCAACATTCGCTCATAGCAGCGACCCATTTGGATCTAATTGATAATATCTATTAATAACATATTTATAGACCTTAAGTAAGAAGAGAGAAACTAAAACTAAAACTAAAACAGAATTCGTTGTACTACTAACTACTAACACTACACATACCCTCCCCCCCTGCTACTAGCGTTTAAGTTGTAAAGTGTGAGAAAAGCAAACTGTGTGCGTGTAAATCGAAACGTAAATCGGAAGATGTTTTAGTGCTTTAGCTAAATCTATATACGAAAAGCAATAAATTAACTGCATCAACGAACCAATTGATAACGTGTTCTTACAATGGGTGAGTGAGAGGGAGAAAGGGAGAAAGAGAGAAAGATAGTATAGAGAAATGAGACAAATGGTCCTATGCTTGTTATCGTTTGTTAAAATTAGTCTATGAAAATCGCAGAGAAAGGTGATTGCGAAAAAAATGGAATCGTCGACTGAGAGATGATAACGGAATGAGTAAGTTAGACAAATTATGAGAGATAAATAGGTATAGGAGGGATTGAGCGTTAAGAATGGTTGGCATAGATATACGTAGATTGATAGGATGGGGATGAAAGAAAGAAAGAAAGAGTTTGTGTGAGAGCGAGATTGAGATGGAGATGGAGACAGCCTTTAAGTGTGAGAGAGAGAGAGAGTGAGAGAGAGAGGGAGAGAGAGAAAGCGAGATATAGATAATCTTACAGTAAGAGTCATAAAGTTAGAGTTAGATTAAGAGAGAGTGAGGCATGGAGGCAGATAGAGATACCCATAAAATGAGACTAAGTGAGAATAAGAGAGAGAGAGAGAGAGAGAGACAGAGAGTGTGAGACTGGGTCAATGAGAGGGCATGAAACAATGGTAGTAAGGTTAAGACTAAGCGAGTGGGTGGGAAAGTGGGAGAGAGAAGCAGAAAGAGAGATAATGAGAGAGTGAGCGACCAAAGGGTAAGTGCGGGTGAGAGAAGATATAGCAAAGATAGATTGAAGAACACCTTTAATGTTCTTAAGCCTCATTAGACTGCAACCGAAGCCATTTCTACTAATTGCAGTTATACCCAGTATTGGAAAGTTTTCTCGGTAAGCTGACGCTGTTAAGGGAATCCTCATTTGAGCGGCAATCAGCCATAATTTAGTTGTCACGCTGCCACCTCTAGTTGTGCAGTTCCCATTCCCAGGAATTGTCGACACATACACACCTGCACATGCACACCTGCACTCACATATATATATATAGAGAGAGAGAGAGACATACATATATGTGTGTCTATAGCTAAATAGTTGCGTTTTGGGTGGACGACGTCGCATCCAGCTGTGCAGCAGCGCCTCGTGTGTCAATGGCCACACACGAGCCCCATTTGACGCTGGGTGTTGATGGCCAATGGCGAAGTTAGAGTAGATATAAATACATAGAAAAAAAACTATATATATATATAAATATGTGTATGCATTAGCATCTGCATCTGCATTAGCTTCCAGCTGCAGCTGAGCGCATGCGATGGCCAAGTTTATGAATTATGAGCGTGTCGCGTGAGATTGAGCGAGAGTTGTAGCTGGAGCTCGTACGATAGTTGGAGTAGGAGTAGGAGTTGGAGCTGTAGTTGGAGTTGCAGCTCTTGCAGCTCTTTGGCTGTGTAGAACACGTTGTCTCATTTTTACGCTGCACGCCAATTTTGGGTGAAACTTTGTTGTACATTAACTGCCAGCCCATTTGTTAGAGTTGCCCGTTTTGGTAAATCTCCGCTATCAGAACGAGCATCTGCCATGGCAGACTCTTACAGCTGGGCCTCTAGTTCCTCACTGCCTCGGCTCCTTCCCACTGCTCACAGTGCTGCAGTGCCTCACTTGTTGCATGTTGTGCTAATTGTAGCGATCATGTAGCTCTCTTGCACGATAGCAAAATCGAATGCCAAATGTGAACGGCTCATAGCCATGAAAAGAATTGCTTGATATTGATTTATATATAATTATATATAGCTAAATATAATTTTATAAAATTTTTATATTATATTACATTATTTATTTGTTCGTTATACAATTATTTTTATGAATTCAGTTATCCAACTTTTTGCCTTTTCATTTTTATTATTAAAAATTTTTTTAAATTTATTTATTTACTTTTTCTTTGAATTTATATATTTCATTTATTTATTTTAATAAATATTTATTTATTTTTTATTAATCATTTATTTTTAATAATTTATTTTGTAGTCATTAGAAATCATGAATAAATATTGAAATATATTTTTTCTTTTAATTTGTTTTATTCTTTTTTTTTTTTATTTATTTAAATTTATGATTTCCTGCAATGACATACACACACAGAAAACAAATAGAAAAATGCAAAACTTTGCAATCGACAGATCAGTTTTCAGCTACGCACAGCAGGGCCATGTCAAAAGAATTGGAAAGAAGTGAATGTCTGTCCATGCTGATATATTTTGAGAGAGTGGACCCACCGCATGGCCGAGTCAACCAGTTCAGGCGCGCAGTTGGATAAAGCCTTGGCCATAGCCAGATCGGTAGCTGCCATTCCAGCAATTAGGGCAGCTCCAGCCAAACCAGCCAGACATCCATCCATCGATCCATCCAGTTGGAGCTGGCCAGCGACGTGTCTGTATGTCGACTAATGATGATAGTTGCAGCCAGATCTCTGACGATCGAGTGTGAAGCATCTGCGTCCCATTTGATTGACAACTGATCAACGTGCAACGTGCTACGTGCAACGCGCAACGTGCCGACTGTCTAGCTTTGATGCTCGGATGCTCGGATGCTCGGATGCTGTTGGCTAACGCTTTTGGAGGCATCCTTTTAGTCACGTAACAGCCGCTAACTTGATAAGCTATCGATGTAGAGTTTTTTTCTGTTTGCTGCTAAGCTAACATAGGGTAGCTCAGCGTTCACAATGCTTTGTCTTTATAGCTACGAGTCTATGGATCAATGAATCTATGAGTCAATGAGTCTATGAGTCTATGAGTCTATGGAGTCTGTAACTCTCTGAGTCTATGAATCTATGATTGTATGAGTCTATGAGTCAATGAACCAATGAATCTATGAGCCTATGAGTCTATGAGCCGTTGAGTCTATGAGTCTATGAGCCTATAGGTAAATGAGTCAATGAGTCTATGAGTCTATGAGTCTATGAGTCTATGAATCTATGGGCCTTTGAGTCTGTAAGTCTCTGAGTCTATGAATCTATGATTGCATGAGTCTATGAGTCAATGAATCAACGAGTCTTAGAGTCTATGAGCCGTTGAGTCTATAAGTCTACGAGTCTATGAGTCTATGAATCAATGAATCAACGAGTCAATGAGGTAATGAGCCTACGATTCTATGATTCTGAGTTTATGATTCTATATTACTCCTATTGACTGCTCTGTCGTTCATCTCCAATTTGCTTTTAACAGGGTATTTCATCAGCCTCACTTCGTCAGCTAACTGTGGTTTTCTTTTAATTTATTTGAACCACATTTCCGTGCAGCACTTATAATTAAAAATATAAAAAGGAAAAACCCGTTCGCCTTACAAATGGGCCTCTCATATGCGGTCAGATAGTTTAGTCAAATTGCAGACGCCGAGGCAGTCCGATGCATCGTTGCAGATAGCCCGAAACTCTACACTGCAATCCTCGACTGCTGCATTTGCAATGCAAATTAGAAACGGCAGCAACAGCGCCCCCTCCCCCTTTTCTCTCTCTCTCTCTCTCTCTCTCTCCTCGTGGAGCTTGTAATCGAGCGTCGATTCAATAAAACATTTAAACATTAAACTGCTTTTATGCAAATTGCCAGCGTGCGCTTAATTTTCGATCCAGCTCTAGCTGCCCCTGCCCCTGCGTCCCTCCATCACTCTCTCTCTCTCTCTCTTTCTCGATCTTTAGGCATCCGGCTATGAAGATTCGCTTGAATTATCTTTAGATCGCATGCATGTAACACCTAACCCAGCCTCCAGCCCCCGAAGCACCTGTCGCTGATAACATCTAGAGTGGATCGTCTACAATTTAACTTCACTGTTGCCTCTTCCCCTACTCTCTCTCTCTCTCTCCCCCTCTCTTTGTCCTGCTGTCTCATTCTGTTTAATGGCAGTGGCTGCCTGGCTAATCAATAGCTTATCGCTATTAATCTCTGGCTTCGATTTACCTTTGGCAGGCAACTTTGCTACTCGTTTTGTAGCTGCTGTTCCTCGAGCTGCTGCTGCTGCTGCTGAGACTCTAGAAAGTTGCTTGTTGTATTTGCCTCTGCTCGAGCCTCTGGCTTTACACTGGATTCTGTCACAGCCTCTGCCGCTCTCAGTCCCTTCTCTCCTATGGCGTCTTTAGTCTCTGTTCGTGGCGCAACGCTTCTTCAGTATCCCCTGCAAATTCTCTACCTGATTTCCCTCTGTCCCAATCTCTCGCAATCTCTATAGTCTCTACCTTGGCACCTTTGCTATAGCTTCTGCTTCAGGCTCTGCTGCTGCTTTTGTCAGTCTCGACTCTAGTCTCTCTCTCTCTCTCTCTCTGCTACTCCTCCACTTTCCCCTTGTCTTTCCTTTCTATTTCTACTCCTCCAGCCGCTTCAGTCACTACTTCTGCTCCAGCCTGTCTCCTACTACCTCTTCCAATCTCTGCACCAGTCTCTGCTTCAATCGCTATCTCTGTCTCTCCATCCTCTGGCCAATTCATTAAACATCCAATTGCTGTCGCCTGTTTGTTAAATCGCTTACACGACCATTAACTTAATTGGCAGCTCGGGTCAATTTAATGGATCGTTCGGGTCAACTACTTAAAGAGTAAGAAGCTAGACTAAAGTGCAGGCATCTTAACTTGAGTGTGGCAGGTGTGAAAGGTTTTGACATCAGCTTTAGATACTCAAATTGAACATCATTAGGTGAGTTGTACTTACATATGAGATAGAGTATGTCGATAGCAGCAGGCAATTATCTACCATATCTAAGTTTCCTTTCATTTCTTAGGCCTTGGCCTTTTAAATGCAATTTCATAGCTTTCCAATATAGACATAAAGCTATATTAAATATATTTAGACATATCTAACTGTTAGACATACATAGCTTAGATATTTGACAGACTTTTTTCTATCAAAATTTTGATCAAAACCAAACGCAAAATTCTAACAATAGAACGAAAACTTGAAATTTACATAAATTATTTATTTATAGTTTTATATAACTGTATTGCATCAAACTAGTTTAAATGTTGTAGTTCAGCTTCAGCTGCCAGCCTCATATAAAGTTTATATAAGTTCATGACATAAGTTTATATTCATATTCATATTATTTATAAACAGCTACAGATGAAACACATTTTTTTATTTTTCATTAATAACATTTATTTAATTTATAAATATTTTTTCTAATAAAGCTTGCTAGTACATACTATGTTCTCTTACAACTTTTACAGTTTGGAATTATATTTATGTATATTATTTTAAACTATTGTAATAATTATTATATATATTAAAAAATGATACAAACAAATTATTTCTATAAATTTTGTATACTTTTCTAAGCAAATTTTGCTGAGCATAATATAGTTTTATAATTTTTGTTAATAAAAAAAAAATTAAAATATATTAAAATAAATAAATTAATTAATTTAAATTTAAATTTAAATTAATTAATAATTTTTGTTAATAAATAAAATTAAATATATAAAAATAAATAAATTAATAAAAATAATTTTGCATTAATTTTTTCTAAACTATTAAAAAATGTAAAATTCATTTAAAATATATTACAATAATAATATTATAAACTTGTACAGATTTAAATATATCTAAAAAAAAAGGTCTGCAATAAATTTTTAACACATTTCATAATAAATAAATTTTTAAAAATTAAAAAATTCTTTTCTTTTTTATACCCTGAGCCCATTGAAAATGGGAAATCAGGGTATAATGGTTTTGTTAAAAGTATGTAACAGGCAGAAGGAGGCGTGGCAGACCCCACAAAGTATATATATTCTTGATCAGGGTGACGAGAAAAGTTGATATAGCCATGTCCGTCTGTCCGTCCGTCCGTCCGTCCGTCCGTCCGTCCGTCCGTCCGTCCGTCCGTCCGTATGTATGAACGCGTCGATTTCCGAAGATACAAGAGCTAGAGAGTTCATTCTTTTTGTGTTAGGTCCGTATATTGCACGCGCAGTACGAGTTTGTTTCAGAAATTCGATAACTTGTATATTTGGAAAGTTATCGATAAACGAATTTATCGGGAACCAGTTATAAAATTCTAGCTAATTCATCTTTAGAGTTAGAGTCTCCAAGTCTTCTGCATATATATAGATACTAATTTAATACAATTTCGGTTTTTGTTAGATTTTGGATTCCAGTTCCCACTTCGCCCAACCACCCCCAAATATGAAAAAAATGCATTTCATATACTAGAGACATGCAGTTTGGTTTAGCATATAGATATGAATATCATAATCATAATCTGAAGATATCAATACGATTGTCCATCTAGAAACAGAATTATTGATCATCAAAGTTTTCTCATCAAAATCCATGCGGCGCAGCAACAAAGGCAGAGAGAGAGACAGCAAGACGCTTGCAATGCTTACACACATGTATACACACATACATGCATACAAGCGTAGATCAGCATCTATGTGTGCGCGTGGTTTTGCATGCGTGCATAAACGAATCGAATAATTCTTCCAATATTATTCGTTCGAAGAAGGGCTCAGGGGATTTCGTAGTCGAGCAGTCTCGACTACAGCTTTCTTACTTGTTTTTTCAATATTTTATTTATTATTATTATTAATTTTTCTTTTCGTTTTATTTAATTAAGTAAATTTAACAATTTAAATGCTAGTATTTGTAATTTACTTAGCTTTTTTTTTAAATGTGTTTCGGTTTTGTTTCCAATACAAACATTCATGTTTAGATTATATAAATTTCCGTAAATTTGTATAGATTATCATAAATTTGAAACAATTTTTCTTCTTTAAGATAGCGCTTGGCCATGCGAAGCGAATTGGCTTTGATTATTTGTGAACAAGTTTGCTTGTAATTGATACGAAGCTAAAGTTCGCAATTTATGAGCCAAACACACAAGAGCTGACAGCCACACACACGCTGGCAAAACTAGCTGTATATATAGTGGTGCACTATAATCTGATCCGTTGATGGTCATCAATTTGCGCAACGTATACGCCCTGTAGGTCAGGCGAGACGCTAAAAAAGAAGAAAAAGAAATGAAACCGCTAGACATATTTATGAGGCCAAAGCAGGAGACAGAGGAGCAGCTGCTGGGCGGAGGGAGCAATTGCTAGAGGAGCTGACTTAACATGCGCCTGCCGGGCGGCAATCACATCGATAGCCACAGCCGCAGCCACAGTCACAGCATCCGCCACAGCATCCATGCTCCATGCTCCATGCTCTGCTTTGCGTCGTCGCCAGCGGTTGGCGCGTGGGCAGCGGCTGTCGCCCGAAGTGGATTTTCTGTTCAACAAGTAGTTTATGATGTTTTTGTCAATTCATGGCAAAATTAATGACGCTGCAGAAAATGCGCGCACACACACACAGAGCTGGGAGGCTGTGGCTGTGGCTTGGAACAACTCTTGAAGCTGAGCAAAATGGGCGAATCTGCTTGAGGCTCTGCCTGCGCCTGCGCCTGCGCCAGCGTCTAGGCGTTCAAAATTGTTACCTATAAAACTTATCGAGCTGAACTGAGGAGTTCCTATACATCCCTCTTATCCCCTAGCCTACCCTATCCTCTGCTCAGTCTGGCAGAGTCTGCTTTGAAAAATGCCATTAGTCACATTTGTGGGGCACAGCGTCGCAATTGCCGCTTGTTACCATGACTTGTAATTTTAAGCATACCCTAGAAATGATTATAAGTAGGGTAGTATTAATTGTGTGACAAGTTATGTGACATGAAGATAATTAAAAAAATTATTCTCTTTTATCTTTATTTTCTTTAATTTAATAATTTAATTTAATTTATATTTAACATCTATTTATATTCTAACTTTCTTTACTAACTCTAAATATATATATAAGAATTTTGTTCTATTTCTGCATAACTCGAGAACTATTGAGTCCAGAGATTTCATTTTCATTTGTCATGCATCTGCTCTTCAGGTAAGCAGTACTACGAAATATATTATTATTAATATTACTATTATTATTTTTTTTTTATTGCTTGTCAAAACCTAAATCTTGAACGCAACTCAAGAGCTATAAGTTCTAGACTTCATTATAAAATATTTTTTTTTTTTGTATATAACATAACAGGCTATAATTAGCTGATATCTATAACTTTTGTCAACATATTCCAGGAACCATAAGACCTATAGACATGACATAATGATGCTTCTAAGGCATAGCTATATACAAGAATTATTCTCTTGTTTGACTGCCTATACTTAAATCTCTTACCCCTAAAAAATAATAAAATTCGCTGATATAAAATGCTAAATTCCAATCCCCCTGCAACACAGTTAAACATGCAGAATCTTGGCATTATGCATGTATTATATATGATGCCAACATCTTTTGAGAATAGATCATATAATATCGAAAGTTTTTCAAGAGCAAAGGCTAAGAGGGAAAGTAATCAAAAGTAAGAAAGTAAGCCATTCAAAGTTAGGGTATCTGCCAGCTAGTCATAGCCGATTCGAGTATATTTACGAGTTCGACTAAGTGCAACCCGTTTCTCGCAGCGCCCTGCTTATGAGGAGGGGCGAGGAGAGCCTGCATTTGCGTGCTTTGGTTGTGGCACACAACACAAAAATATTTCTATTGCCGTTAATGGCGTTAATAATTTTTCTGAGCTGCAAGCCGAAGAGCAGCAAATTCAAACAGCAAATGCAGCTGGGTAGATGCTGGATGCTAGATGCTACATGGTAGCTGGTTAGCCTCTTAGGCGCAACAGCTGCAGCTCCTTGAAGGCACTTGAAATGGAGTTTCTGGGTAGGTGTGGATTAGCAGCGGGCTGTCATGTTGAAGATGACGTTACATAGCTGCGAGTGACAGGCGGCAAAAATGTCTAAAACGAAATACAAGAAACAAAAAATGGAAAAAAAAAAAATAGAAATATGAAAACGTTGCGCTGGGCGGCGCCTAATGCGAAATTAATTGAAAAAGCAGAGCTGAAAAAAAAATAATACAAAAATAGCTAAGCAAATGCAAGTGGGCAGCCGCCTAGCTGGCGAAAAGCGAAAAGCTGGGCAGCTGCTCTACAAGAGCGCCAGCAGCAAATGCTATATCGAATTTCGCTCTGGTAGCCAGCCACTTGTCATTGCAGGTAATCCGATACCAGAGAGGCCGAGAGACTGCAGCCAGTCAGGCAGAGGCGGGCATAAGCACATGTTGAACAAGCCTTACCAACAGCAGAAGCAACAGCCGCAACTGAATGAGAGGCATCCCAAGTCGACGACATATTGCAAGGCAGGTGGAAAAACAAAAAATAACTGAGAAGTCGAAAAGAAAAGATGCTGCTGGATGCTGCATCATTTGCTGTTGGCAGCGGACATGAACTGCTAAAACCCGATACCAAGCCAAAGCTATAAAGCCAATGCAGTTAGCCAATCCAGATGTTACAGTTGCTAGATTAGATCAGGCAAGCGATGCTAGATGCTAGATATGATGACGATCGGTAAGCAGATCAGCTACAAGGCATAGCAAAGAGTTTCATTTGGAATTTATTTGTTTTTGCAGGAAAATTGTTATCTAAGGATAGAGCGACTTCTTAGAAAGCCGAAAAGTAATAAAATTTAAATATAGAAGAGAGTTTCAGTTGATTGCTGGGCAAAAAGATGTTCTATGAATACAGACGAATATTGCATTTGGACTAGTTATAAGACAGCGAAATGAGAAGCAGAGCAGATAAGCTGAAAATATGTCAGGAACTTAAGCAGTAGAGTAGATGAGAGGAAAATTTGTGAATAGAAGACTTAGCAAAGAGCTTATGATCTGGGAACTCAGACAAAGAACCTATGAGTAATCACATAATATATTTAATACAGTAATGAATGAGATGAGCTGCCGATTTGATTAGTTAGCTAGGAATCAAGATCATAGTTTAGGGAGTTGCTAAAATAAATAGAAGATATAAATAAATGAGAGCTGAGATGTTCATAAATTAGTCAGGGGAGTATATAATTAACTAGTATGAATAGAAAATAATTTTATTAAGAGGTTTTTTTTCTATAAGCTTTGACAAATGTATATTGATATTGCAGATAGTCATAGAAGAGGTTTTAGCTTGATATATCATTTGTTTGGAAAGTATTTGAGGTGCTTTGACTGGCTGCTGGTAAAAACTAAACTAAAGGGTAAAAAATTTGGTTAAAGATGAATCAGAGATGAGCTGGAAATGCATACTAAATCTGTTGAGCTTGAGCTAGCCGGCAAAGTTTGGCTTGCAAATATTATAGAAACATCAGACATGAGCACAAAAGTGAACAATGAATGCTATATGACTTGGATTATATGTAAGGCAGAACTTGGTTTCAGGTACTTCACAGGAGAGAGAGAGAGAGTTAAGCAGTTAGGCTAAAGTCTTGACTAGGTAAACGAAAATTTAATGATGTAAAGAGAAAATACTTTAGCTACTTCAGCTATTTAGCTACTTTATTACTTAACACTCGACAAGTTTTTGCTTTTTTTTGTAACACACAATATAAAATATGGTTATAACAAATAGGAAATGACTCCATTGATATGCTCTCAATTCACAGCAAATCTTTAGTATTTTAGTGCGCATCCATTAATTAGCCTTAGTCTAGCACTTAACACTCTCTGTGACGCTGTGTCTGTGGCAGCCGAGTTAGCTCGAAACAACTTTTGTGCAATGAGCGCGTAACTTGTTGACGAAATTGCAAGCAGCTTTTGGCTATTTATATGGACGCCATTTTAAAGCGGGCTTTGAGGCTGTCTAATAAACACGCCCACTTTAGCAGCTGTGACACCTGTGCGTAAATGTGTGTGCGAGAGTGTGTGTGTGTGTGTGTGTAATGTGCAATTATAAAATTGAGCAGAAAGAAACGAAAAATAAAATCACGCATACGCAAAGTTGGCCGCCAAAAGCGAGCGAGCAAGGCAGCAGCTGAGAGTGCAAGAGAGAGAGAGAGAGAGGGAGATAGAAATAGAGTGCGTCGTGTGTGTGTGTGTGTGTGTGTGCGTAGTGAATGGCTGTGCGCGCACTTGTTGTTGATTTTGATTTTGGTTTGAGTTTTAGTTTAGTTTTTCTCATGTTTTTTTTTTTTTAATCAGAAAATACGAGAGACTCGTTTATTTGACAAATTCGGCAAATGGCAAACTACAGCAACCAGTCACAAGTGTAGGGGCGGTCGTCGGGGGGGCGTGGCAGGTTGAGCTCTAGGCTCTAGATTGCCACAATTTATTTGCGCATAAAAAATGCAGCGTGTAAACTCCAATTAGACGCTAATTTTAGCATACAAATGCATTTAAATAAAATGCAAATGTGCGTGCAGGAAACTCAATGTGTGTGCGTGTGTGTGTGGCACATTCACCTGGGCTAAGGCTAAGGCTAGAGGCTTAGCAAAGTGAACGGCTGCGCGCCTATTAAAGCAATCAATAAATGGCTGACATGCCCAGCCGAAAATAAATAAAAATATAAGATAAAAAGAAGTTTAAGCCAGCTGCTGCTGCCGCTCCTGCATACGTCTATGCCGTCAGAGATTAGGATGCTATAAGAAAACAAACCCGAAAATGAATAAATTTGACACTGCCAGCCCAGCTGGGCGCAGATGCAGTTAGTTTAGCAAACGAGGAGGAGCAGTTAGAACTGAGCGCGTGACACGAAAATGAAAGCAGAGAGGACTGCTTAAAGGAAGATGAAGGTTGAAGGTAGAAAGGGAGAGAGAGGGAGAGTGAGAGAGAGCGACTGAAATAGAGAGAGGGAGAGAGATAAATACAGATGTATATAGACAATGAGGGGAAATAAAAAAGAAATACTGGGATAAAAGACAGCGGGAGAAACAGATGAATTGAAGAGCTCACTCTATCCTGTAGTAAACGAAAATAAGGCAATAAAGATCATTTATCTAAATAGCTAAATAGATAAGTTATAGATAGATAGCAGAGCGAACTCTAGATAAAGGCAGCATGCGTTGAACAAATTTTAATAAATTTTTCCTTGTGCGAAGAGCGTGAAATAAATTTGTTATTTATTTATTTATTTATTTATTAATTAATTAATTTATTTATTTATTTATTTATTTATTTATTTATTTATTTATTTATTTATTTATTTATTTATTTATTTATTTATTTATTTATTTATTTATTTATTTATTTATTTATTTATTTATTTATTTATTTATTTATTTATTTATTTATTTATTTATTTATTTATTTATTTATTTATTTATTTATTTATTTATTTATTTATTTATTTATTTATTTTTTTTATTTATTTATTTATTTATTTATTTATTTATTTATTTATTTATTTATTTATTTATTTATTTATTTATTTATTTATTTATTTATTTATTTATTTATTTATTTATTTATTTATTTATTTATTTATTTATTTATTTATTTATTTATTTATTTATTTATTTATTTATTTATTTATTTATTTATTTATTGTTACTAAGAATTAATTTTAAATAAATAACAATTTTCTTTTAAAGCAGAGCGACAGAGGGCTTCAGGCAGATAAATTTGTTATACTCAAAAAATATTCATAGTTTATATGCAATTTCTATTAAAAAATTTGTCTACAATTAAATAAGAGAGCCATTAGAACAAAAAAATCATAAAAATCATAAATCTCACATATTCATAGCATCAAGTTAAGATCCCATCTTGCGCTTATCTTGTTTATGAAAATATATAGGTATGTATAGCTATATCTTCAGCACAAAGCGCAATTCTTCAGGCAAAGCTAAGTCAAGGTTTAGGCCTAGACGTCACATAAAATCTTGGCATGATCTTCAGCTTATTGATCATTTCTATGGCATTTACAAAATTCTAAATGTTAAACACAAAACCAAGTTTTATTCAAGGGAGCTACGACAATGCGTAAGCTTCCTTATACAAGTGCAATAAATTTTGAAAATTGTATTTTCTTTTCTAATTAGCTGCATATTATCAATGCAAGCTATTTCCATTTCTTTTTAACTATATGCATATTTCTATAATTCCAATAACTTTCCTCTAATGCTCCCATCTTGCTGCCACCCACCCACTCGTGTCACGAAATCCACTTCAGACTCGCCAAAAAAAAGAAAAACAATTCAAAAGCTTTAAAAAAAACCCAGGATAGACAACCCGCAGGGTTCGCGTGACTGGGCACAAATATGATTTGGCAATTATATGCGATATATAGTCGTACACCCAGCGGGCAACGAGAGAGCTATGGGCCACGAGAAGCTATGGGCCCACGTAGCAGTTGGCCACGGTAATTGCCAATTATGCGACGAATCAAAGCAGCCAAATTTGGCCAAAAGAAAATCAAAATAAAGTCAGCTTTTTATTGCAATTCTCGAGAGTTTGGCCCCAAGCAGCAGTTGCCAATTGTTGCGAGCAGCTGAGCAAGGGTATGATGTGCGCGACAGGCAGCAGCAGGAATCGCAAGCAGCTGGACGAGATCAGTTGCAGAGCTGAAGCGATGTAATATTGATAGCAAATTGAAGTCAAGTAATTATCGTTCTGTGATCGATAAAAATCGATTGTGGAATTCATTTTGCATAGCTTACGGATTTCAAAAGCTAGAGACATGAAATAGATATATATATATATTTAATAATATAGTTTAATAATTGATGACTATAGTAAGCTACACATATCAAGTATGACATGTTGACTATCTGGCATTTGGCTGCCAAAATTGACTCCAGGGTAAATGGCAGTCGTTTACACTAGCCGCTCATGCAGCTTGCTGTTGTTGTTGCTGTTGCTGTTTGGCTGCTTTGTTGTAATGAAGTCATTATAAAATATTGCGTCCAATGCACGCACCGTGCCTGACCAGGCCTGAACCGGGGCCGCTGGCTCGCACGGCCATTGGCCATAAATTCTCATTCGTTCGTTTTCGTGCCGGGTCTCTGAGCTCTCAACCTGTCACGACAGCTGGGCCACGTCTAATCTAATCCAATTGCCAAGTCGATTGTCTGTGTGCGTGTGTGTGTGAGTGTGTGAAGCCAGTCAAAGTCTTGCAACACTCCAACTTCTACTCCTACTGCAACTCCCACTCCCTTCCTTTGTGCTTTTTATGAATGCCTGCAGCTCATTAAGCTGACGCTGGGCAGCCCATAAATTCACCTGGTGCAGCTACTCCAACTGCAACAGCAATCCCAAAGCCAAATCCCGCTGCCAGTCGTTGCCACGCCGTTGACTGATCGAGGTGTCAAAGTCGAGCCACCGATCTGGGCCGCAGCTTTATGACTCCACTTGACTGCAACTGACACACACTTTGTTTCAGCTGTCGCCCCTGCTATCCGTGCTGTCTGCCTCTGTCTCTGCCTCTGTCTCTGTCCGGCGTACATGTCGGCGCATTTCAATGATCTCCTTGGTGGCCAGCGCTCGTTAACACTGCCTCTCTCCCAAGGGCTTCATTTGGCTAAAGTAGCGCGCTGTGCGCCCAATTCTTAATCAACTGCAGAAAAATTGATTAATGAGTTGCGCTGTGACACCAAAGAGGGCGGTTCCAAGAGTGGCAATACGATTATTAAAGATTGATGAACAAGAGCTATTTATGAAATTTAAAATCTAAATTATTTAAACTAAAAGAGAAATTGTTAAAGCAATATTTCACAAATCCAACTAGTTAACATGTCTTCCAATTGGACTTTTTCAACAAGCCCGAAAATGCAATTTTATAAGACATAATTCATATTAGTATTAAATTAATTAATAATGTGCTTTTAAGTACATGATAGCATACTCTCTAATGCCTAGCTATATATGCATATATCCATTTGACATATTTTGTATGTCTTTGCAGTTTCATCAGCTTGCAGCAGCTGCACCTCAAGCTCAGCTAGCTGCATCCAATTAAGCTCAATAGGTGCTCTAAAGCCCGATTCGTTCTTTCGCTTTTACAGCTGTCTCAGCTGCACATTAATCTTCACACCAGTCTACTTAGCTATATGTGGCTTATGGTGTTAATCCTCTGCATGGTCATCGATGCGTATACGTAATATGGCAAATACTTGAGCTTGCCAATTACAGTTTACAGTTTTCGGGAAAGAGGGAAGCATAGATGTTAAGAAAGTGTGTGATACTTATATAGAGATAGGGTATATTCTATGAAGGAAAATCTACAAATGTAATAAATATAAGTATATATTTATCTATATAATACTGATTGAACAGATCGAGAAATGCAAATGAGAAAGACGATAAGAAGGAGAATGAGAATTAGAATTTGAATTTGAATGAGTAAGACTAAGTAAGAGAAACAGACTAGATAGGAGTATATTAAAGAGGAATCAGATTGAGTAGGTTAATAAAGAGGAGGATGAAAATGAGAATGAGAATCAGATTGAGTAGTAGAATAAGAAGCAGAATAAGAAGGAGAATGAGAAGGAGAATGAAAAAGAGAATGAACATTAGACTGAGTAGGAGAATGAGAAGGAGAATGAGAGGGAGAATGAGAAGGAGAATGAAAAAGAGAATGAGCATTAGACTGAGAAGGAGATGTGACTCAAACTGAGGAGCAGAATGAGAAGGGAATGAAAATGAAATAGAGATTGAGAATGAGAAGTATAGAGAGAATGATGAAACTGAATATAAGCAGAGGAATAAGCATGAGAAGGTAAAGAAGACTGAAAAAGATAATGAGAATAAGGCTTGGAAAGACAGCAAAAAAAAGAAAGATATACAAATTGTAAACGACTAATTAAGAAAACGATAATAATAATCATAATAATGATAATCATGATGAGAATCTAAGCGAGAAGCAGAATGATAACAAGAATGACTATGCTAATGATAATGTAATTGTAATGAGTAAATAACATAAACATTTAACTACAAAGTGTTCACCAGGGTATTTGCTGCACTGCAAGCTCCTCAATGTTGTTTTATTTATTAATTTTATTTAATTTTTTTTGTTCCTCATCTCCCACATAATGATGCGCGTCCGTCGCGAAGCCAACAAAGATGCCTGCGCCAACTGATTGACATCAGTAAACGTGGCACGTAGCTCATGAGGCGAGTTTTTTTTTGCTGCTGATGGATGAAGCGAGTTACAAGCAGCCAATCACACAGGCACATATATGTGGATGAACATATATACATATATATATATATATATATATATATATCGATTGATCTGGAGCATTCAGTTTTTTGTTGTTTATTGTGGCTCATTTAAAGGCGTCATTATTAGCGCTACAAAGGAGGCACTAATAATTGTTTGCATTTCAAATGGAAGCGCCTCACTAATTGGAACTATTTCTGCTGCTGCTGCTGCAGTTGTTGCAGTCGCCGTTGCAGTTGCAGTTGCAGTTGTTGTGGATGTTGCAAGCCTTTGAGTTTTGTTATCACATAAATTGTGCACACAAATCTTGATCTGCAAATCATTTTCGACAACTTTACGGCCGCGCACACGTTCCAAAACGTGCATAACTTTTGCATGCACTTGGCGAAAACGCAGGGTGTGAATGCATTTCAATTTATGCTGAACTCTAACATTTTAGCAACAAGCTGATGTCCAAGTGAGATCAAGCAAAGCCCATGAAGTACTCGCAGCATATAAACAAATACGATTCGAAATATTTCTTACACCCAAATGAGTTTAACTTGAGGCATACTTGTTTCTGATTTCTATTCAATTTTAAATGAATAATTATAAAACCAAGTGCAAAATGCTTAATTATTTAATTAAAAATTTATTTAGAATAATATTTGATTCTTCGATCTGAAGTTAGTTGTATTGAGAGCAAAAGTTTCAACTTAAAATTCGATTGCAAATTGTAAATACATTAAATCATTTAATTTATTAAATAATTAATTAAAGCATTTAATTGTCAAAATTTTATTTGATGTAGAAATTAATTAATTATTAATAATAAAAAGTTTAAAGCTTTTAATTTGGCAAAATTATATTTGATGTAAGAATTTTTTAATTATTAATAATAAAAAGTTTAAATTTGAATTTAGCTAGAAATGAGCATAAATTTCCCAACTAAAAGACCTCAAATACTCAGAACAATGCAGAGACGATATATAGTCTAAAAAAAAATAGTTGCATGAAGATTCTAATTGTAAAGCGAAAGCAAAGGCAATTGTGTACTATGATATTCAGCTTAAGGAAAATTAATTCGATTTAGGTCTAAATTTCACAAAATTTAAGAATTTGGCTGTAGCATAAGAAGTATGAATTCAGCTTGTAAATAATTTCCAAGAAACATTTATTGTTTAATGAAAAATTTTATAAAATTTTTTAATATTTATATATATATATATATAAATATTATTTATATATTTGCTGAATTATGAAAATTGAAATATTTATATATATATTAATTTATTATTATTATTATTATTTATTTTTTTAATTTGCTGATTTATGAGAATTGAAATATTTATATATAAATTAATTTATTATTATTATTATTTTTTTTTTTCAAATTTTCTGATTTATGAAAATTGAAATATTTATATATATATTAATTTATTATTATTTTTTTTTTTTATTTCAAATTTGCTGATATATGAAAATTGAAATATTTATACACATATATTAATTTATTATTATTATTATTTTATTTTATTTATTTTTTTTTTAATTTGCTGATTTATGAAAATTAAAGTATTTTTATATATTAATTTATTATTTTTAATTTTTTTTTTTTATTTCAAATTTGCTGTTTTATGAAAATTGAACTCATATAAATCCATTTACTTGCTTTCAGTGTATTATTTTTATTTTTTTGGGCTACGTTATCTATTGCTTAGATCAAAAGCACGCACACACACACACTTACACTCGCACACACACACACACGCACACACACACACTTACACTCGCATATTCATGCAACAGGCACTTCACTTTGTTGGCTACATTTCCTGTCTCACTTTTTAGCAGCTCCTACAAAAATATTGAATTATTTACGGGCCCAACTAAGCTGACATTTAATTTAAGTGCCAACACCAGCTCGAGCTTGTGCTCCAACCTCAACTCCAACTCCAAGACCAACTCAAGCTCGAACGGCGAACTGCAATTGTAAGAACTGTCTGCACTAATGAAATTTATGCATTTATGCCAACGGGCTTAATGTGGAGGATGTCGTCCGTATGGATGCCATGATCCATGTTAATGTCCATCAAATAAATGTGACTCTCTCGGCTGTCAATTCGATTGTTGAACATGTTGCAAAGTTGCCAAGAAGTTGCGGCTACGATGGCGATGGCTCCGCTCTGCTCTGCTCTGCTCTGCTCTGATCAATTTGCAATTAGCCGCACTTGCAACGGATATGGTTTGGTTCGGATGCCCTGCGACACTTGCAACAAACAGCAGAAACAACAAAACAGCTGCGACGTTTCCCGTGAGAAATTTCAATTATTTTAATTAGCGTTGCGATCCGCGCGGCTGCTTTATTAGGCGACGACAACAACAGCAGCAACAACAACGAATCAACGTGGAAGGCGATGTTAGCGCGTCTGCGTCTGCGCAGAGTCTGCGATGGCGACTGCGACAGCGTCTTCCAGTTTGCCGCTGCTAAGCGCCTGCAGCCAATTTCCGCTGCCGCCGCACAGTGGAACGAACGAACGAGTTCGCCCGGATGGTGTGACAAAAAAATTAAAATTTTAACAGCCCACATTTATGGACAAATGAATGTGCAGAAAATTGAGACACAGTTTAAGAAGCCAAAGAAATATTTTTGTAAGCGTTTGCCTTTTATAGTTAATCCCACTTCACAAAGCTGAAGCAATATTGAATATTTAATAATAATAACTGTATACATATAAAATAATAATAATATTTAAAATATAGTTTCATTGAGCCTTTTCTTTTCTTCTGTTAACAAAACACCTTGCATGCAGTTGTGTTTATAGTAGCTGCACTTTACGCTAAACAAATCAACTGAAATGATCAAAATGAACAGATGCTCACATTTTGTTTAAATTAGACTACAAAGCGAATTAAGGAGAAATATAGTAAGCCTTAACATATATACATATATATAAATATATATACATATATATAAATAC